>JAFEMH010003303.1:67500-273995 GCA_022495995.1 Adenophora triphylla var. japonica
TACCTTGGATTGTGTGTGTGTTTAGGGTTTAGAGTAATATGGCTTACTCAATTGTATATGGAACTTACCTTGCCCAAGGGGTAAAGGCCTTCTATTTATAGGCGATGCAATGGTGCTTGTTGAGGTAAGCACGAGATCACCCCAGTAGGCACTTTGGTATTTGACCAGCCTACACGTGTCCGCATCCAATTGGTCCTGTCGGGGAGGGAACATTGACTCGTCCAGGGGGACATGGCTGAAAGGGACATGAGCCGTGTAGCCGCTTGGAGCATTAAATGGAATAAGTAGGCGCCGACCGAGCCGTATCAACGCGTGATGAGGAGGCGGCGAAGTGGCCCGTCGAGCCGCAAGCTAACTTGCTCGCAAGGCTTGACATTAACCGGGAGGCAGCATGTGCCCGCAGCCAACATTGTGGCCGCAAGCCAAAGGTATATGACGCGAGCACGGTTGATGCGGGCACGCCTACGGCGGTACGGGTCCCCGCGGACATTCAATCTGCGGCACGGACCCAACGGTCATAGTCGTGCGGGCACGAATATAGCGGTCGGGATCCTTCCGGTCTTTGATAGGATTAATGCGGGAGGGACGCGGTCTTGACCTCAAGGCCTATCTCGTCCGCGGTCTCCCCCGGGTCTAGGAACCGCCACGTCACCGGTTCCTTGGACCAGCCGAGCGCGGGCCCGGTCCAAGAGATCCGGCTCATCAATGGCCCCTAGCTCCGAGTGTGATTATTTATGGTCCGAGCGAGGAGGTACTAGAAGCTCGGTAGGGTTGGATCGTCGCTTTTGGCGAGCACCGGTGTTAGCGCTTTGTTGTTTGTTGCTTGGCCCTACGGGCCTATGGGAACGTTCGGGAGGCACCAGTGAGTGACACGTGGTCCCTTGCATGGTGTGCCTCCCTTGCACAAAGTGGGCCCCCGGCGAGTATGAAAAGACGGGTAGTGGTACGTACGGGGGTACGTGTCGCTCATCCAAGGGGGGAAATAAATGTAAAATTTATTTAATTTTCGAATTTTCAAACGTTGGAGACGGTTCAGGGTCCGAGGTTGGATTTGTGGGATAATTAATACGGGTTAACGGGTTAACCCTTATAGGTAGGCCTTATAAATACCAAACCCTTAAACCTCAAACCCTTTTTACCATTTCCAAACCTTCAAAGAGCTTAGAGAGAGAGATTTTCTTGCTGCGAAATCCGTGCTAGTGTTTTTCCGAATCCAACCTTCAAGTTTTCCTTCGTAAGTATTTGGGTGTTTTTCTTCTTCATCTCCTTCTATTTTTTTCTTTTCTGGGTTTTGAAAGATGACCACCCGTGAATTTGGACCCCGCCGTCCCATAGAACTAGGAGATGGAGCCACCCCCGATATCTTTGCTGTCTGTAAAAAGACTGGGGGGATTTTTAGGAAGGTAGGCTTGGGGTGGCTTAGGCTATCCTTGACAAGCTTTCTGTATTTCTGTGAGAAAGCAGATTGGGGGCCGTTCGTCCCACCCCGGTTGTGGGAGGGCAAGAGAAAATATATATATAACCGGGATGTACTGGTGTTGGGGGATCACCGTAGGCTAAGAAACTTTGTAATGGGGGTTTTGTGCAGGTTTCCCCGCGAGAGATCAGGCTCACGAACGCCGTTGAACTAGTGAGGAGAGCGATTCGTGTCCCCGAACAAATAACCGATTGGGAGAAGTGTGAGCTAATGGACCCCCATCAAACCAATGCTCACAGCACCGTGCATGCACTCTGAATGACCCTCTAGATGTTCTGCCTTTGAGGACTGTATTTCCCAATGTGGTGTCCGCGGCCCCTGGTGCCAACCCAATTGAACTGAGTAGTAGCGAGGAGCTGGAGCCTCTGAATTTTGAGACTGCTGGAGGCGGGGAGGATGAGGATGAAGTGACCTCTGCCCGCGGTGATGCCACTGGTCTCTTTTGCTCGACGAGCACGGAGACCGAGGAGGATGACCGCGAGGTCGAACTTAGGAGGGCTGCGGGGAGCTCTAAGAAGGCCGCTGAGACCATAAATATTGTGGATGCCTTTTCTGACCCTGACTCTGAGGAGGAGGCAGAGGTGGTGGCCCCTGCTCGAAATAAAGGCAAGAGGCCAGCAACTGAAGTGAACCCCGGTCCTGGTCGTGGCCGCGGAAATAAGAAAGCCAAGGAAGTGGCTACCATTGACTGGGAGGAGGATATCTATGAAGTATATAATGTTGACCGTAATGCCTTCCGTGTCCGCACCCTTGGGCACGTACATTTGAAGGATAAAGACAAGCTGCGGCCAGAGACAATAGCTGATGTCCGCAAGGACAATAGGGCCTTAGTTTTTTATGGTGCCCAATTTGAGAACGGCCTAAGATTGCCCCTGGACCCATTCTTCTACTTTTTAATGGAGTTCAACAGCTGCCTCCCCATGCACCTGACTCCTAATGCTATTAGGGCTATAGTCTCCTTCATCGCGGTCTACAGATTCCATGGCTATGAACCTACCCTGGCCGGGCTTTATGCTTACTACCAGAACCAGATCAGCCGTTACATTTTGGGTTTGAAGGCTAGGAATTATTCTACCCGGACCTTCTCTCCTCCCTCAAACAAATTTGACCAATGGAACCAGAGGGACATCTTGGTCATTGAGTCTAGGTTTGGCTGACCCTTCTCAAAACCCTCAAATCCAGTCCCGATGAAGGTGGCCGCTAGTAGCTATCCGGACCCTTCTTCTGCCGATGCTCTGCGCTGTGCCTTAGAGAGATACCTGGCCAACTATTTGGACAGCGGGGAGGAGCCTGTTTATGATGTGGGCGTCATAGTTGAGGATGAGCCACTCTTGATCTACTCGGGGGTGGCTCCTCGTAGGGAGGGCGCCCCTTATGCCCCCAGAGTAGAAATAGAGCCTCTGCCTCGTGACCCTGATTGGAGGGTGCACGAGCACTACCAATTCGAGGCGGATTGTAGAACTTGCATGCTGGGCGCAGAATGCGATCCTCCCGAACTTATCGGTCTCTGATTTTTCATATAACTGTTGCCCATTCATTTTTGCTTTTGAATTTTTGAACTGCATTCTAACCATTTCTCTTTCCCTCCAGAGTAGATCCCGAAGAATACAATTTTTGATGGCTCCCATGACTGCTGCTCAACTGAAGGCCAAGAACATGAAGGCCAATAGGGATGCTGCTGCGAGGAGGCAGACTGAGTTGGGGGGAGTCCCAACTAAAGATAAGACTGCTCTCGTTGTCGCCAGGAAAACCGGGAGCCTCGACTCAGGCTCGAACCGTCCTGACTACGGGGAACCTTCCTCCACCTCCCAAGGGTCCTCCCCCGGCCAATGCTCTCCGAGCTACTTCTCCTGGCCGCACCATTCCTTCCGGCCACCAAGTGGATTCTCGGAAGAGGAGTGACAGAGAAGGAGACTTGGGGCAAGGACAGAGAAAGCTCCAGAAAGTCGGGGATGCTCCTCCCCGTACCGTGACTGCTCCTGCTGCGACCTCCTCATCTTCCCCATTGGGGGATCAATTTGTTCTGCAGCTTATCCGGTGGCCCCTCTGACCACCCGCGAGGAGACGCCGGGCAGCTAGGAAAAAGCCGTCGAGGTGCCCGCCGTGATCGGGGTGGACATCTACGCCCGAAATTCACGCCAACGCCTCGGTGGGGATCGGCCGTGAACCGTCTGTATTCCCCCGACTTCTACAAGAACATAGTTGTCGAGGAGAATGCCTCGGCCATGGTGGGGGACATAGGCCTTGCTCTGACTGAGGTAGATAGCAGTCTGATTTCTTTGGTTCCACATTTCCACTCTCTGTGTGTTTAACTTTAGTTCTCTCTCCTCGCAGGTGAGCAATAAGGTGCTGCGGCTACGGGAAAGCTGCGATACTCTGTCCGCTGAAGTGGTTAACAAAACTTCCATTTTGGCGGCCAAACTTCGTGAGCTGGAGGAGGCTCAAGCGAGGATTGGGACCTTGAACTCCCTTATGGAGGAAAAGGACAAGGCCTTCAAACAGAAGGAGTCTGATCTGAAGGACTTCTCTGACCGATTGGCCGTGGTGGAGAAGGACCTTGAGAGGGTAAGGGGTCAGCGGGATGAGCTCCGCGGGCACAAAGCTGAGTGGGAGCCCAGGAATAAGGAGCTCGCGGCCAAGCTGGAGGCCACCAAGGTTGATCTGGAGGCCTTGGGGAAAAAGGTGGACGAGCTGTCCGATCAGCTGCTCCCCTACAAAAGGATGGAGGCGGAGGGGAAATCTGCCCTCGACGATGTTCGCAAGGAGGCTGTGGAGGAGTACAAAAACTCCCAGGAATTCAAGGATTGGCTCCTCGCTGAGAATCTGGCTCAGTACGAGGCTGGGGTCCGGACACAGATTCGGAACTTCGCGGCCACGGGCAGGTTCTCTGTACAAGAGCTGGCCGTTATTGGCTCGGTTGTTGCTACTGATGAAGAATGCTTGCCCGGGCATGCGTTCGTTCCCTTGTCCGAGGATGAGGTGAAAGGCTTGGAGCTGTCCGCTGCGGCCTCCTTGCCTCCTGTGGCAGAGGTGACTGCTCTTAGTCTCATCGCAGATCTGGATGAGCTGAGGTTTGGGGAGAACCCTATTTCTCTCGGGGATGCCCTTGCCCGCGTTCTACCAGGTGGGCCTGCCATAGGAGACCTCTTTCCTCATCGGGCAGCTCCTGCTCCAGTCTCCACCACTGAGGCCGTCCTTGATCCTATCACAGACCTCCTCGTGAACAGCCTGCCCTCTCCAACTCCTCAATCTGAAGATCCCAAGGGGCAAGCTCCAGTAGCTTAGGTTTTTTGTTTTTTCTTTTTGTAATAGATTAGGACTTTTTTGTAATAGTGTAGGATTTTGTAAATGTTTTCAGTAATAGAAGCATTTTTCTGTAACTTATTCTCTTTAATTACTTGTCTTGTAGGCTACTTATGAGTATTTGCAATTTTTGAGTACCTTGATACTTGCATTCTTGCTTTTTCTCTAGCTTCTTTGACTTGTAATTTAAACTTTATACTCTCCTTCTGCGGACAAAAGCTTAGTAGGCCCTTTGCCCGCATTTTTTGAGTTTTCCTAACTCTTTATTCAAAATCACTTGGATTTTTTGTGAGAGTCAGCCTTATTCATCTTGTGATCGCTTTTGTTTGGCCTTGTGGCAAACTTTGGGGCCTTAACCCCCTTTGTCTGTTTGGCTTTGTAAAAACTTTTTTGATCACTGTCATCCGTTTACACGTATTCCCAGCCTTGCGAGCCGTGGTGTAAGTCAAAAGCAGCCAAGGCAAGCTACCTTCCTAGGGCATGCAGAGTGTGGCCGTGAAGCTATAGTCCGCGCAACAGTAGGTAGGAGCATATTTAGCATAGAGGCCCTTTAACCTACTGGCATCTGTATCCACTAACGGTGGTTCACGCTTTTTTGACCCTTTATTCAAAACCCCTTGGAGTTTTGTGTGAGGGTCTTCTTCGCGATCTGGTAACGGGCTTATATGTAGGCCTTTGTCACATACAGGCATACGAGTAACGGCCCTAACGAGGACCTTCGCGCACTGAGCGGGGACAAGGGCCTTGGCCTTTGTCCTCGCTGGCATCTATATCCACTTATTCTTGGTGGTGTCACACGGGCAGGACAGGGTATCCTCCCCGCGATCGGAGTACGGATCATAATGGATCTTTGTACTCATATAGGCTTGCGGACCGAATAGATCGTTGCGCATCGCAGGTAGGAGCTCATATGTTTGCTCTTTAACCTACTCGGCATCCGTCATGCGGCATCCACTTTGGGGCTTTCTTTGAGGTTGGTGGGAATAGGTTTTTGCCTCAAAATATGATGAAACATGATGATAACTTCCTTTATATACACATAGTCTATACTCCTTCCAAAAAATTACAAAGATTTCAAAAGAAGTATCTCTTAAGGTGGTCGCTATTCCAAGCGTGCTTAAGCTCTTCTCCCTCTTTTGGTCGCAATATGTAGGTGCCCTCTTTGACTATCTTTGTGACCTCATATGGACCTTCCCATTTCGGGGACAGCTTGTTGAAACCAGGTTGGGTCCCTTGGACCTCTACGCTTCGAGTACCCGCCTCCAACCGAAAACTCCTCTTATTTACTCTTTTGTCATGGTGCTTCTTCGCTTTCTGCTTGTAGTTCACCATTTTTTCATATGCCCACATTCTCTTTCCTTCGAGATCGTCCAGGTCACACCTTCTGTTTGCCTCGTTTTGAGACTCGTCGAAGTATGTGACTCTGTACGAGGGTAGGGCAACCTCAACTGGAGCCATTGCCTCTGACCCATACGTGAGCGAGAAAGGAGTTTCTCCCGTAGAATTCCTCGTAGTTGTGCGGACAACCCATAATGCGGTCTGGAGCTCGTCCAACCATCGTCCTCCTCGCCCCTCCAAATTTTTCTTTAGGGCGGTCAGAACTAGCTTGTTCGCGGCCTCAGCTTGGCCATTTCCCTGAGGATAGGCAACTGCGGACTTACGGTGGTGCACCTTCATTCTCACACATTCAGCAGTGAATTTTGCAGAGAATTGGGTGCCATTGTATGAAATAATTGCTCGGGGAACCCCAAATCGACAATAGATGTGATCGTGGACAAAATTGATTGTATTCTCCTCGGAGATAGTGGCTAAACCCTTGGCTTCTGTCCACTTGGTAAAATAATCCACGGCCACCACAGCATATTTGATGTTTCCCCTAGCAGTTGGGAATGGTCCAATGAGATCAATCCCCCACGTATCAAACGGCCACGATGGTACGACCAAAGTTTGCTCTGTTGATGGTAGTCTGGGGATGTCTGCAAATCTCTGGCACTTGTCACACTTTCTTACATACTCCTGTGCATCCCTTCTCATTGTGGGCCAAAAGAATCCTTGGAATTTGATCTTGTCTGAGAGGGTGCGAGCACCTGGATGTCTGCCACAAACTCCTTCATGGACCTCATAGAGTAAGTTGGTGACCATGTGAGTTTTAACACATCTTAGCAAAGGCTTGGTGAATGATCGTCGAAAAAGTACCCCATCGAGGACGAGGTATTTCGCGGACACCGTTCTGATGGCTCTAGCCTTTACTGGGTCCTCGGGGAAGGTTTTCTTCTCGATGTAATCCTTCATTTCATCTACCCAGTCCCTTACTTGATTCTCAATATTGTTTATCTGAATCCGATCTATAGCAGGCCTCTCTGTGAATTCAATCTGGCAATTTGCCTCCAACTCATCAATTTCTTGATCAGTTATTCTGGAGAGGAGGTCAGCTTCCACGTTGTCCTCTCTCATGACTTGGTTCAGCTCATAGTAGGTGAAATTTTTTATGAGGGTTTTTGCAAGGCCACGATCTTGAGTTAGTCTTGGGTTGATAGTATCATATTCCCCTTAATTTGATTAACTATGAGCTGAGAGTCACTATTGATCTCTATATTCTGAATTCCCAAGTCTCTTGCCAATTCCATGCCTGCTACAATCGCCTCATACTCAGCCTGATTGTTTGATGCTTCGAACTTGAACCTCAAGGCTCTCTTAAATTTCTCCCGCGAGTGCAATCAGTATGCCCGCGCCACTAATCAACTTGCTCGGCGAGCCGTCCACGTATAGAATCCATACCTCCTCTGGACGCTCCCTTGGCCGCGTGATTTCTGTGCTCGGTCTACTTGGGCCTTCTTCAGATTCTGCCCGCTTTCTTTTTCCCAGGTCGCTGTCCGCCATTTTGAATGATGATTCTACCACAAAATCTACTAAGGCATGCGCTTTGATTGTCTTTCTCGGGAAGTAGGTGATCTGGAACTCAGTGAGTTCTATAGACCAAGCTAGCATTCTCCCCCGAGGACTCGGTTTGTGTAAAACCTTTCTAAGCGGAGCCTCGGTTAATACGGTTATAGGGTGTGCGGAAAAGTAGGCTCTTAATTTTCGAGCGGTACAAGCAAGGCGTAAGCTAACTTCTCTATATTAAGATAACGCCCTTCTACGGCGGACGGTGCCTTAGATACATAATAAAGCTGGTTTTGGGAGTTATTCTCCTCCATTACAAGAAACGGCGGCTACGCGGATCGATGCTTGCTAAAAACGAGAAAAGTTCTTCCCAACGCCTTTGAGTAGAGGTGGCTGCCCGAGGTATGTTTTGACTTCTTCAAAAGCTTGATGACACTCAGTGCTCCATGTAAATTCATCAGCTCTCTTCCCCCCTTTTAGAGTTTTGAAGAAAGGGAGGCATCTCTCTGCTGACCGCGAGATGAAGCGTCCAAGTGCGGTGATGCGACCATTGAGTTTTTGGACATCCTTCACGCAAGCAGGAGGTTTCATGTCCAACAGGGCTTGGATTTTCTCTGGGTTAGCCTCTATCCCTCTTTGATTGACCATGAATCCGAGGAACTTGCCCGCCTTGACCCCAAAAGCACACTTAAGGAGGTTTAGCTTCATGTTATTGCGGCGCAAGTTTTTGAAGGTTTCCTCCACGTCGAGCTCGTGGGAGTTTTGCTTAGTTTTTATAACCATATCGTCAATATAGGCCTCAAGATTTCTGCCTAGTTGGTTTTTGAAGACCAGATTGACCATTCTTTGATAGGTGGCTCCTGCGTTTTTCAACCCGAAGGGCATCATTTTGTAGCAGTAAGTCTTGCCCGCAGCGATGAAAGCTACAGAGCGGACATCCTCAGGAGCCATTTGGATCTGATGGTAGCCGGAGTATGCATCAATGAAGCTTAATACTCTGTGGCCGGCTATAGAATCCACCAATCTGTCAATGCGAGGAAGAGGGAAACAATCCTTGGGACATGCCTTGTTGAGATCGGTGAAATCAACACACATCCTCCATTTGCCGTTGGATTTTTTGACCATTACCACATTGGCCAGCCATTTGGGGTAGGAAATCTCCTTGATTATCCCCGCTTTTAACAATTTTTCCACCTCTTCTTTGATCGCAATTTCTTTCTCCGGAGAGAAGTACCTTGATTTCTGATGAATGCTTTTGAAGGATGGGTCATCGTTTATTTTGTGGAGGATCACGTCCTCGCTGATTCCCAGCATGTCTTCCACCCTCCAAGCGAACACATCACAATTTGCCCTTAAGAATTCGATCAGGGTTCTTCTCTCCTCGCTGTGAATTTCCAGGCCGACCTTAACTGTTTGCTCGGGGAAGTGGGGATTGATTACCACCTCCTCGAGCTCATCGTTAGGCTGGAGGTCGCTGATTTCACGGTTGTGCAAGGAGTCAATGATTATGGTTGGGGGATTGACCTGAGCTCCAGTCAGAGTTGCCATAGAGTATATGATATCGCAGTCAATCTTCCCCTCTATTCCCCGATCAATATAACCTCCCTCAATAGGGGCCAACTGTTTTGACTTTCTGCTCGTCTTGAGCTCCACCTTCGTGGAATGGAAAGAAAGCATGCCAATTGGTATGGGTGCCGACGGAAGAGCAAGGGTTTTTCCCTTTTTTGATTTGTCCTCTGTGAGGACCCCGACCCGGAACCTACACGTGTCCCGAGTTGGTGCGTCCCCAAACTAACCCAAGAACACTAAACTTTTAAAACTTTACTTTGACTTTCAAACATGAACATGAATAACATAACATTTCAAAAGAACTCCACTCTACTCCACAACGGAGGAGGAGATAACTAACTTTGAAAATAGTCAACTGTTTAGTTACAAAAGATTTAAGGTTATGACGTAGAGTTTAAAGTTTATAATTACAACTCCAAGAATGGAATTACCAAAATACAATTTATACGTCACCCTAAACATACCCTGACAATACCCCAAAAGATTACTCCAAACTCCTCTCCGTCCTTACTTGGGCGGTCCTCCTGTCTCGGGATCTAAAACAGTAAAGGGAGAGGGGTGAGAATAAATCTCAGCAAGCTATTATGGATGCAGCAATATGCCAAATAAATGCAACATATAACAAGTCACACATAACACATTGGGAAAGCTATAAACATATTCCATTACCTTGGTTTACCTTTTCCCGTCTGAACAGTAGTCGTACAACATTGGGTATAATAATACTCCAATTACGGTGAGTCTTAGGCAATACTCACGTCTTATGAGACCCGTTTTCGGGGAACCAAATAAGACGGTAGCAACTCGTAAGGCTTGTGGCTCAATACAGATGCTATACCCCAACGTGGCCACGGGAGGGGACGGCCACGAATATAACATAATCCGATCACATTAGGTCACACTTCCATAATTGATCGTATTCTCATTATACCCCCAACGTCAGCTGACTCACACATATCAAGCACATAATAGATACTTGAATAAAATCCACAAAAAGGGATAAACAATAGCCACATGGTAATATATACTCATGCCTAAACAATATCATAGTGCAACATATGATTAACACACTATGCATAATATAAACAATGTATGTGAACTCAATGTAAGGCAAGGAAGTAGTGTAAATCCATCCTACAAAGTCATTATACAATAGTACATAGCCTCTTGAAAGGTCTAAGTTGAATCTACCAAGTTGGGATCATAATTGTCTAGATATCAAACTAGGTTATCTAAGGTTTTCCAAGCAACATTTAAGGTACTTCCAATATTCCACTTTGATCACTTAGAACGTCATTGTGAAGCCAAAGTATTCTATTTTAATCTAGGTGAAAGATGTTTCATTTTGGTTCAAGTTTGATTAGGTTTGCATAGCCTAAAAGTTGAGATGAGAAAATCTGATCAGGGGACGACTCGTCCCCCAGGGCACGACTCGTCCCCACTTCACCCTCCACTGAACCTGGCGTCCCCCCTTGGGTCACGACTTCCTTTTATCCAAGGGACGACTCGTGACCTTTACATGGCACGACTCGTGCCTAAGGTCACGACTCGTGCCCTCGGCCCAGAAAGGTAAAAACAGCAAGAACAACAACAAGTTTCTCAAATCCCAAAGTTCCAACCAAAGGTATTCTAAGTGAGGAAGCTAAAGGGCATTTCCAACCTTGATAACTTCAATCTACTCATTTAACTCCTTGAAATCATGTCTTAGCCCTAGATCAAGTCAACATCCATAAACCCTAACTTCAAAAATTCCATTTTCAACACATTCAACTCCCAATAGGTTTCCCAAGCAAGAAATCACCAACATAAGAACAAGAACCACAAGAAATATTCATGAGCATTCATGAGAAGAGAAGTCATAACAACTTACTTGGATTTTAGAAGGAAATGTGAATCTTTTCAACTTGAGGAGTCCCTCTAGGTGATCCCACTTCAAAGGTGCTCTTAGATTGGATTTTGGATGAAGATTTGTCTTGGAGCAAATCTTGGGCAAGGCTTCAATGGAGCTTCCACATTTTCTCTAGGTTGATCAATGAAAAATGAGGGAGAAGGGAGGGTAGTAAGAGTGTGTAGGGGCCAAAAGGTGAAGGGAGTAAGAGAGGAGGTGGGAGATGGACACTTGGCATGAAGGAGGGAGTTTCTACAAAAATGGCCCCCCATGGAAATTAGCAAGGCTTTCATTCTAACTTAAAAATAAAATAAATCTTTATCCCATTAATTTATCCTACTCATTTAAATTCCCTACACCATTTAACATTTTTCCATTTCTATTATTTTCCCAAGTTTATTTATTTAATGTCCAATAAATTCTTATGAGATTTAAATTTACTTTTCACCCAATTTATCCTAACTTAAGAATATAAAGATATAATTGAACATATAAAGATGACATAAATATTAAAAGCATATAATTTAATATTTAAAATAAGTGCCTAGGGTTGGGGTCGTCACACTCACTCCCCCTTAAAGAAAATTCGACCCGAATTTTAAAAAGGAAACTTACTTGGATTTTCAAACAACCACGGGTATTTCGCTCTCATCTCCGACTCTAGCTCCCACGTCGCTTCCTCTACGGTGTGATTCTTCCAAAGGACTTTTACTATCGGGATACTCTTGGTTCTCAACTCCTTAACTTGGAACTCTAGGACTCTTAATGGCTCTTCAACATACGACATGTCCGCTTGGACATCATCGGGAGGAGAGCTCAAAACATGGGAGGGATCGTGACAATACTTTCTTAACATCGAGACATGGAAAACATCATGGAGCAAAGAGAGAGACGGAGGCAACGCTAACCGGTAAGCCAATTCCCCTATCTTCTCTAGAATCTCAAACGGTCCCACAAACCTCGGAGCCAACTTACCCTTATTACCAAACCTTTTAATCCCCGTCCTCGGAGAAACCTTCAAGAACACAAAGTCACCAACCCGAAATGATAAATCTCGTCTTCTATTGTCGGCGTAGCTTTTAATCGACTCGAGCCGTCTTCAATCTATCCCGAATCACCTTGATCTTCTCCGTAGAATCTCGAACCAAATCCGGGCCCCAAAGTCTCGCTTCACCAACCTCGTCCCAACACATCGGAGATCGACACTTCCTACCATACAAAGCTTCATACGGAGCCATCTCAATACTGGACTGATAAGCATTGTGTAAGCAAACTCCACTAAAGGTAAATGATCCTCCCAAGACAATTGGAAATCCATCACACAAGCTCGTAACATATCCTCAAGTATACGAATAGTTCTCTCGATCGACCATCGGTTTGAGGATGAAACGCGGTACTAAAACACAACTTAGAACCCAAAGC
Source organism: Adenophora triphylla var. japonica (assembly GCA_022495995.1). Taxonomy (NCBI): domain Eukaryota; kingdom Viridiplantae; phylum Streptophyta; class Magnoliopsida; order Asterales; family Campanulaceae; genus Adenophora; species Adenophora triphylla. The sequence continues at coordinate 80,043 of JAFEMH010003303.1, forward strand.
TTCATGCAATGCTCTCCAAAATCTAGATGTAAACCTCGGATCTCTATCGGAAACAATACTAACCGGAACCCCGTGAAGTCTTACAATCTCCTTTAAATACAACTGAGCTAACTTCTCTAACGAAAACTTAGTTGATACCGGAAGAAAATGAGCCGACTTCGTCAACCGATCCACAATAACCCATATAGCATCCATCTTCCTTGCGGTGAGAGGCAAACCCGAAACAAAGTCCATCGAGATCCCTTCCCATTTCCATTCCGGAATATCCAATGGTTGAAGTAGTCCCGCCGGTCTTTGATGTTCTGCCTTAATCTGTTGACACGTCAAACACTTAGATACAAAATCCGCTATTTCCCTTTTCATACCATTCCACCAATACCCACGCTTCAAGTCTTGATACATTTTGGTACTCCCCGGATGAATCGCAAACTTGGACTTATGGCCATCCTCTAAAACACGCTTCTTGATTTCCGGCGATGACGGAACGCAAATTCTCCTTTGGAAAGTTAAAATCCCATCTCGATTCAAAGCAAAATCCCCGGCTTTCCCATCTTGCACTTGATCACAAATTTTCTTCAATTCCGGATCTTCTTGTTGAGCTTCCTTCAAATCACCATACAATGTCGGAACGGCTCGAACATTCGCAACTATCACTTCACTCTTCAACTCCCGAGAACTCAAGGCTGTCACATACGCCTTTCGGCTAATCGCATCGGCCACCACATTGGCCTTCCCCGGATGATAGGATATAACACAATCAAAATCCTTCAAAAACTCTAACCATCTTCTTTGCCGGTTGTTCAACTCCTTTTGGGTAAATAGGTACTTCAAACTCTTATGATCGGTGAAAATCTCAAACTTCGCCCCATAAAGATAGTGCTTCCACTTATGCAACGCAAATACAATCGCCGCCAATTCCATATCATGAGTAGGATAATTCTGTTCCGCCGGTGATAACTTCCTAGAGGCATACGCAATAACCTTCCCATTCTGCATCAACACACATCCCAAACCCGCCTTCGAGGCATCACTATAAATAACAAAATTCTCGCAACCACTCGGAAGGGTAAGAACCGGAGCCGTCGTCAACCTCTTCTTCAATTCATCAAAACTTGCTTCACACTTGGAATCCCACACAAACAACACATCTTTCCGAGTCAACCTAGTCAACGGAGTAGCAATCCGAGAAAACCCCTCAATGAACCTCCGATAGTATCCCGCCAACCCAAGAAAACTACGGACCTCGGTCACAGTCGAAGGTTGCTTCCAATTAATCACGGCTTCAATCTTCGAAGGATCCACGGAAATCCCCGAACTCGACACAACATGTCCCAAGAAAGAAATCTGCTCAAGCCAAAACTCGCACTTACTGAACTTAGCATACAACTGCTTCTCACGAAGAACGGACAAGACAATCCTCAAATGATTCTCATGCTCTTCCCGGGACTTAGAATACACAAGAATATCATCAATAAAGACCACCACAAAACTATCGAGATAAGGCTTGAAGACACGATTCATCATGTCCATAAACACGGCCGGAGCATTAGTCAACCCAAACGGCATCACTACAAACTCATAATGACCATATCTAGTACGGAAAGCTGTCTTAGCAACATCATCCGGCCTAATCTTCAACTGATGGTATCCGCTTCTCAAATCAAGCTTTGAGTAGATAACGGAACCTTGGAGTTGGTCAAACAAATCATCTATATGCGGAAGAGGATACTTATTCTTAATGGTGGCTTGGTTCAACAAACGATAGTCAATACACAATCGTAAGGTACCATCCTTCTTCCTAACAAACAAGACCGGTGCTCCCCACGGAGACACACTAGGACGAATAAAACCTCGGTCTAACAATTCTTGCAATTGGACCTTCAACTCTTTTAACTCGGCCGGAGCCATTCTATAGGGGGCTTTAGAGATAGGAGCGGTACCGGGTACTAAGTCAATACAAAACTCTATCTCACGATCCGGAGGCATAGAGTACTCACTAGAAAACACATCACTAAACTCATTCACAACCGGAACATGAGCTAACTCGGGAGACTTCTTATTGGAATCTACCACATAGGCTAAGTAACCCGTACACCCCTTAGATAGCATCTTTCTAGCTTTTAAGGCAGAAATAACATGTAACCCGAACATAGATTTATCGGCATCAAATATAAATGTAGGCACATCAGGCATAGCAAATGAGACTCGCTTCCTACGACAGTCTACCAAAGCATGGCACTGACTCAACCAATCCATACCAAGGATCACATCAAAATCACGGATTGGTAACTCGACCAAATCCACCTGCAATACATGCCCACATATAGTCACATCACATCCACGATATATCAAAGAAGATTCAAGGCTCTCTCCCATAGGAGTAGAGACCTCTAACACATAAGGCATAGATTCAGGCAAGATATGCAATGAGAATGCAAAATGAGACGCCACAAATGAATGGGAAGACCCGGGATATATAAGAATGCGGGCCTTAACTCCCGAGACAAAGGGGACTATACCTCTAATGACGGCATTAGGATCGACCTCTCCTCGACCCAAAGCAAACACACGACCTTGGACTTTATCCTTAGGTTTCCCATCAACATCTCTCTTCACACCACTTCCTTGACCCCGAATCCGGCACTCCGTCGCTTGCTTATTCTCGTAACTTGGGACAATTCCTCCCGAAATGGCCCGCCGACCCACACTCCAAACACTTTCCTTGTTTGCTCCAACACTTGTCCTCCGAATGCCCTAGTTTCTTGCAAAACCCACATGTTGTCCCAAGCCGACCTGAAGTCGCACGATTTGCCTGAGCCGCCACACGACCTCCTCGATTCGCTCCCGGGTGAAAGTCCTCTACCGCACTCTATTCTGTCCCGATCCTTGACCCTGAAATCTGTTCCTGTTTCCTCCTTAATTCTTACCACGATGCTCCTCTATGTCGTTCTCAATCCGGTACGCCATATTTACCGCCGCTTGGAAATTGGCGAAGTTATGCGTCAACAACTGCTTCCGAAACTCAACTCTTAAACCTTTCACAAACCGGTAAACTCGCCTCTCCTCATCTGGCACCAAATGGGGACAATATCGGGCCAACTCTGTGAACTTTGCCGAATACTGCGCTATCGTCATGGTCCCTTGCTCCAGCTTCAGGAACTCGCCTTCTTTCTTGTCTCTAGTAACCATCGGCACAAAGTGATCTCGGAACTTGAGCGTGAAGTTCTCCCACGTCTGCGGTGTCAAATCTCGGTCCCAACCATCCTTTACCACTTGCCACCAATGCTCCGCTGGTCCTTCCAATTTGAAAACGGCGCATCTCACTTTCTCCGCATCCGTACTCTCCATAGCCGCGAAAATCTTGTTCATAGCCTCAAGCCACCTCTCAGCCTTCACCGGATCCGGATCTCCGTTGAAGCTAGGAGGAGACATCTTCACGAACTTCTCCAACCCATGTTGCCCTTGCCTGCCTTGATTCTGATTCAAATTCTGATTCTGCGTTGCCATATGCTGAAGGAACCCTCGGAACATGTCCATCATCTCGGCGTTCGGATTACCAACACCACCCAAACCCAGATTCGGATCACCTTCATTTCCCGCCATTACAACAAACTCCTGCATTAAACACTCGACGTCAGTTACCACACACTCTCACTCAGCTAGACTCTACCCAAGAATTCTAACCGAGCTCTGATACCAACTGTGAGGACCCCGACCCGGAACCTACACGTGTCCCGAGTTGGTGCGTCCCCAAACTAACCCAAGAACACTAAACTTTTAAAACTTTACTTTGACTTTCAAACATGAACATGAATAACATAACATTTCAAAAGAACTCCACTCTACTCCACAACGGAGGAGGAGATAACTAACTTTGAAAATAGTCAACTGTTTAGTTACAAAAGATTTAAGGTTATGACGTAGAGTTTAAAGTTTATAATTACAACTCCAAGAATGGAATTACCAAAATACAATTTATACGTCACCCTAAACATACCCTGACAATACCCCAAAAGATTACTCCAAACTCCTCTCCGTCCTTACTTGGGCGGTCCTCCTGTCTCGGGATCTAAAACAGTAAAGGGAGAGGGGTGAGAATAAATCTCAAAGCAAGCTATTATGGATGCGAATATGCCAAATAAATGCAACATATAACAAGTCACACATAACACATTGGGAAAGCTATAAACATATTCCATTACCTTGGTTTACCTTTTCCCGTCTGAACAGTAGTCGTACAACATTGGGTATAATAATACTCCAATTACAGTGAGCTGCTTAGGCAATACTCACGTCTTATGAGACCCGTTTTTCAGGGAACCAAATAAGACAGTAGCAACTCTGTAAGGCTTGTGGCTCAATACAGATGCTATACCCCAACCTCGCGGCCACAGGGAGGGGATCGGTCACGTATATAACATAATCCGATCACATTAGGTCACACTTCCATAATTGATCGTATTCTGTTATACCCCCAACGTCAGCTGACTCACACATATCAAGCACATAATAGATACTTGAATAAAATCCACAAAAAGGGATAAACAATAGCCACATGGTAATATATACTCATGCCTAAACAATATCATAGTGCAACATATGATTAACACACTATGCATAATATAAACAATGTATGTGAACTCAATGTAAGGCAAGGAAGTAGTGTAAATCCATCCTACAAAGTCATTATACAATAATCACGATTACATAGCCTCTTGAAAGGTCTAAGTTGAATCTACCAAGTTGGGATCATAATTGTCTAGATATCAAACTAGGTTATCTAAGGTTTTCCAAGCAACATTTAAGGTACTTCCAATATTCCACTTTGATCACTTAGAACGTCATTGTGAAGCCAAAGTATTCTATTTTAATCTAGGTGAAAGATGTTTCATTTTTGGTTCAAGTTTGATTAGGTTTGCATAGCCTAAAAGTTGAGATGAGAAAATCGATCGTGGGACGACTCGTCCCCCAGGGCACGACTCGTCCCCACTTCACCCTCCACTGAACCTGGCGTCCCCCCTTGGGTCACGACTTCCTTTTATCCAAGGGACGACTCGTGACCTTTACATGGCACGACTCGTGCCTAAGGTCACGACTCGTGCCCTCGGCCCGTAAAGGTAAAAACAAAGAAGAACAACAACAAGTTTCTCAAATCCCAAAGTTCCAACCAAAGGTATTCTAAGTGAGGAAGCTAAAGGGCATTTCCAACCTTGATAACTTCAATCTACTCATTTAACTCCTTGAAATCATGTCTTAGCCCTAGATCAAGTCAACATCCATAAACCCTAACTTCAAAAATTCCATTTTCAACACATTCAACTCCCAATAGGTTTCCCAAGCAAGAAATCACCAACATAAGAACAAGAACCACAAGAAATATTCATGAGCATTCATGAGAAGAGAAGTCATAACAACTTACTTGGATTTTAGAAGGAAATGTGAATCTTTTCAACTTGAGGAGTCCCTCTAGGTGATCCCACTTCAAAGGTGCTCTTAGATTGGATTTTGGATGAAGATTTGTCTTGGAGCAAATCTTGGGCAAGGCTTCAATGGAGCTTCCACATTTTCTCTAGGTTGATCAATGAAAAATGAGGGAGAAGGGAGGGTAGTAAGAGTGTGTAGGGGCCAAAAGGTGAAGGGAGTAAGAGAGGAGGTGGGAGATGGACACTTGGCATGAAGGAGGGAGTTTCTACAAAAATGGCCCCCCATGGAAATTAGCAAGGCTTTCATTCTAACTTAAAAATAAAATAAATCTTTATCCCATTAATTTATCCTACTCATTTAAATTCCCTACACCATTTAACATTTTTCCATTTCTATTATTTTCCCAAGTTTATTTATTTAATGTCCAATAAATTCTTATGAGATTTAAATTTACTTTTCACCCAATTTATCCTAACTTAAGAATATAAAGATATAATTGAACATATAAAGATGACATAAATATTAAAAGCATATAATTTAATATTTAAAATAAGTGCCTAGGGTTGGGGTCGTCACATCCTCGCCTTTTCCCTCTATCAATTTGTCCTCACCCTGTATTGGCGGGCAGGATGCCTGGCCTTTCTGTTCTTTCCTTTTTTCCTCAAGTGCTCGGAGAAATCTCCCGGGCTGGTTCTTGATGGTAGCAACCCCGCCCGGGGTGTTATATTTCACCCTTTGGTGGGGGACGAACGCAACTATTCCCAATTCGGCCTGAGCAGTTACGCCGAGAATGGCATTGTACTGGGAAGGAAGATCGACCACCATGAAGGTTATCTTGGCCGTCTTCTGCATGGGTTTTTCCCCAATAGTTACGTCAAACACAATCGTCCCCTTTACCCTTACGGCGTGATTTGTGAAGCCCTCAAGCATGCCCGCGTACGGAAAAAGATGTGCTTCAGTCATTCTCATTCCTAACAACGTATGGTAGTAGAGTATATCGCGGGCAGCTCCTGTATCTATTAACACTCGGCCTATGTTTGCCCGATTGATTCTCATTCTGAGGGTGAGAGGCTGAGTGGAATGAAAAAGGGTGGAGGCAAGTTCACTCCTTTTGAACCCAATTTCCTGCTCTTCTTCCGAAGCCATTGCGGGGATGGAGAAAACCTTTTCTAATGTCTGGATTTAGAGGGAGAGCTGTTTGTTGGAGGGAGGTTCTTCTCCAATGAAGTTTATATTGTAGTCTCCATCGTCATCCTCAAAATTGTCTCTTTCCACCCTCTCGGGACCACGAGGGTTTCGTGCCCGCTGTTGGTTATTATTGGGGGCCTGGTTGTTTCCCTTGATCCATCTCGGTTAGTTCCCCATCATTGATTCTTTCTTTGAATTACTCTCTTTAGCCGGGAAGCAGTCCTGCATTCCGTGCCCGTGATCATTATGATATTCGCAGTAACTTTGTCCTACTCCTCTCACTTGGTTTTCTCGAGCATGGGGAGGAGGAGGAAAATACGATGCCCTCATGATCACGCGCTCGCGGCTCGGTGAGCTCGGTGTAGACTGTTTCCGCAACTTTTCTCCGGAGTTTGTCCGACCCACGGCCTCTGTTCTTGCCCTGGTTGTTAACTTGGGCAGCCTCTGGGGTGGTCTCCTGAACTTGGCTTATTCTTTCCTTGGCTGAAGCTCGGGGAACGGGCATACTGCTCTCCTCGGAGAGGCAATGACAGAAGCCCTTTCATACATCTCCTCCACTGTTTTTGGCGGGCTGTGTTAGTACCCGGTCCGAAAAAAGGAATTTTAAATATTTTGGACTGGTTTGATTAAGGTTTCTTTGCGTTTGATTCCCGAGTTTTATGTATATTTGATATGGTTTGAGTACAGGGACTGAAGCGCAATTCGGGAAAATTTGGGACTAAATTGGAATTTGGGAGCTTTTGGACCAAATAGGAAATATTGGAAAATTCAGGGACTAAACTGGAAATATGGAATATTTGGGACGAAATTGATATATTAAAATTCCTGGGATTAAATGAAAAATAAAATCCTAAAGAGCGAATTGCAAAAGAAGTCATTAAAGTGGTCAAAATGCAACGAGAAGATCGCGGGACGAAACGAATATTTATTATACCAATTGAGCCTTTACATTTGCACCTGGCCGAGGGAATTGGAAACAGTGTGGCCGAGCTTTCTAGGCCATTGGAAACCAGGCTGCCGGCCATTCTAGGCCATTTGGGCCAAGTTTGGGCCAAAGTAACAAATGGCCGATCGGCCCTTTCTCTTTTCCCACATCGCTATCATAACCGTTCCTCCCCAATTCCTTTCACTATATAAACCCCACTCTGCCTCACACTTTAAACAGAATTATTCTACGGAAAACTCAAGACAAAACTTGAGGTTTTCCTCCATAGAAAACTTGAGACTAAACTCGAGTTTTCTAAGTCTAAATATTTTCTCAACACACAATTCACTCGGAAGAAACGAGACTACACTTGTTTTACCCGCAGTTCTTCCTACTCTCTTCGAATCTTCATAGATTCAATCCAAAAGCCTTGCCATCATTAGGTAAGTCTTCTGTTTATTTTTCCGTCTTTATTATCGTCTTTATTATTATGCTAGATTTATTATTTGCATGCTTAGTATTTTAATTACTTTATTTCTTGCTTATGTCATATATGCTAGATTTAGGGTTGTTTTAATATATTTAAATATGCAATAGCCGAGGATGATCTAGGGTTTCGCCAAGAAACCCAATGGATCTAGGAACTATTTCTTTCCTTCCACCTTAGTAATAATTGTCCCATGATCAACAATCCCTCAAGGATGAACGTTGATTAGTGCACCTTCCGAGGGCCTAACTCAAAGGTTCTAGGGTGTGATCATCAATAAATTCTTTCTCTCCCCTCCTCCTTATGCATGATCCCGCTTCTTCTGTCTATTCCCGTAAACACCGCACACAACCAACACCCCACATGCTAAAAAGACCGATTCGTCGGGCAATAGGAGTGATAACGTTTCTTCTTCTGTTGTAACTTGACCCCCGAACCCAATTAACTGTTTAGCCTTTTTTCAAAGCTTTGGGCTATATCAAAGTGGCGTGGCGACTCTCAAACTTAAACTAATATTTTTAATATGGTTTAAAGCGGGTGTCACTAAATGAATATCCCATTTCGGTCCGACTTTACATAATTATTCTTTTAAACTTCCGAATGCGCGTTGCATCGGGACGGGGTATTCACAGTGGCGACTCCGCTGGGGACTGTTTTGAAACTTTTTCAAACTAAGTGGGTCAGACTTTCGTTTTCTTGTATGGTAATGTATTTTACTTCCTTTTTCTTTTTCTCCTATTCTTAACTGCTGCATTGCATGCATGCATCTCATAAAAATAATCTTTCTCTTTTTTCCTTAAAAAAAGAATTAGACTTTTTACCTCACACTACCACTAGAGTCCGTGTCACACTGCACAGACACCCTTTAACCCATCGGAGAAGCCAAAGTGCGGGAAGTGTGATGATCATGTTGCCTCCCTTCCGAGTCTCACTTGGCCATCCACTCATCAGTGCGCTTCGGCTGCACGGTGGGAGCCTGAAATCTAACCCTTGTGTCACCCACTTTGCTAAGAATACACTCCTTGTGACCGGTTGGTTTGACTAGCTTTTTCATGTAGACAATTAATAAGGTCTTTATGTTGAGTCACTACGAATCAGTGATAAGTCAAGATCTATAGAGAGAAAAGAGCACAAAAAATTTTTAAAGGATGTGCCATGTAATGTAAGGTCGAGTGCTTGTTAAAAGATCTTGTCTTATCATAGGTCTGTAGTACTTCCCACAAATATCATCTTAAATGTCTATATGAGACGATGAGTCGTTAGGATCCACCACTTTAGGACCTTTAGTTAGTTGCGAAAAAGGGGTATCCCTTCCAACCAAGAGTAGGTTCTATAAAATAGAGGGCTTTTTTGTAAATAAAGTGCTTAATTATCCCTCATTTCTAGGACCCTCCGAGGTCCGCTCTTCATTTCTAGGACCCTCCGAGGTCCGCTCCTCATTTCTAGGACCCTCCGAGGTCCGCTCCTCATTTCTAGGACCCTCCGAGGTCCGCTCCTCATTTCTAGGACCCTCCGAGGTCCACTCCTCATTTCTAGGACCCTCCGAGGTCCACTCCTCATTTCTAGGACCCTCCGAAGTCCGCTCCTCATTTCTAGGACCCTCCGAAGTCCGCTCCTCATTTCTAGGACCTCCGAAGTCCGCTCCTCATTTCTAGGACCTCCGAGGTCCGCTCCTCATTTCTAGGACCTCCGAGGTCCGCTCCTCATTTCTAGGACCTCCGAGGTCCGCTCCTCATTTCTAGGACCCTCCGAGGTCCGCTCCTCATTTCTAGGACCCTCCGAGGTCCGCTCTTCATTTGTAGGACCCTCCGAGGTCCGCTCTCCATTTGTAGGACCCTCCGAGGTCCGCTCTCCATTTGTAGGACCCTCCGAGGTCCACTCCTCATTTCTAGGACCCTCCGAGGTCCGCTCCTCATTTCTAGGACCCTTCGAGGTCCGCTCCTCATTTCTAGGACCCTTCGAGGTCCGCTCCTCATTTCTAGGACCCTTCGAGGTCCGCTCCTCATTTCTAGGACCCTCCGAGGTCCGCTCCTCATTTCTAGGACCCTCCGAGGTCCGCTCCTTATTTCTAGGACCCTCCGAGGTCCGCTCCTCATTTCTAGGACCCTTCGAGGTCCACTCCTCATTTCTAGGACCCTTCGAGGTCCACTCCTCATTTCTAGGACCCTCCGAGGTCCACTCTCCATTTCTAGGACCCTCCGAGGTCCGCTCTTTACTTCTTGGACCCTTCAAGGTCCACACCCTCTACTGCGGATCGCCCTAGGTCCAGTCTCTCTATCTTGGACCGTTCAAGGTCCACTCTTTGACCCTTCGTGGTGCTCTTCCTATACTAAGTCCACTCTCCCAATCTTAGAACATCCAAGGTCCACTTCTCATATCTTGGACCGTTCAAGGTCCACTCCTCATATCTTGGGCCGTTCAAAGTCCGCTCCTCTTATCTTGGACCGTTCAAGGTCCGCTCTTCTTCTCTTGGACCCTTCAAGGTTCACTCCTCTTCTCTTGGACCCTTTAAGGTCCACTCCTCATCTCTTGGACCCTTCAAGGTCCACACTCCTCATATCTTGGACCGTTCAAGGTCTGCTCTTCTTCTCTTGGACCCTTCAAGGTCCACTCCTCTTCTCTTGGACCCTTCAAGGTCCACTCCTCAATTTAGGACCCTTCGAGGTCCACTCCTCAATTTAGGACCCTTCGAGGTCCACTCTCTCTATCTAGGACCATTAAAGGTTCACCTTTCCACCTGAGACTCTTCGAGGTCCACCCCTCGTCTCTTGGACCATCCATGGTCCATTCCTCTACCTTTGACCACCCACGGTCTACATCCTTCAAGTTAGGACCCTTCAAAGTTCTACCTCTTACCTCTTGAACCATCCGCAGTTTGCTCCCTTAGCCTTAAAACCATCCATAGTTTAGATCCTTTATCTCTAGCACCCTTCAGCCAAAGACCCACCTAGATCAAACCTCTCTCGACCCATATAGATCAAACCACCATCTAGGGCCTACCTAAGCCAACTTACCAAGTCCGATTAGCTCGTCTAGATCACCCTCACTTATATTTGACCAAGGATCGAGTCATCTTCCTCTCCCTTTTTCACCAAATGGACTCTTTTACATTCATCCTCTCTCTTTCTCTAAACTTAACCCTGGTTGTATCATCAATCGGGGCCCCCTCGAACTACGGTGACCTGAGACTCGTACCTTAAATGGTAAGGGTTACGTAGGCAACTTCAAATGGCCAAACTCTCAAATTGTGGAGATCAACTATTTTCTCGGAGATGCCTTAAGATTAATTGTGAGTCTAATTCAACTCATTGGTTTGACTCGCCGTATGTTCTGCTGCCTCGCATCATGTCTATGGAGAAAAGCATTGAAGCCCTCAAAGAAGTCTCAAACATGAGGTTGGGAGTGATCACCCTCCTCAAAGACATGCATGAAATTGAGCAATACCATTTGTCCTACATCCAAGAATGCTTGAGAAGAGTTCCTCCTCCCCGTGCAATTCCGTAGTCCCTATCATCCACATGCTTATGGTCCCACTTATAGTCCAACACATCAGAATGTCTCATTCAGAATGCCTGTTGTGGCCACCAACAACCGAAAGGCACCAATACCCGAGAAGAAGATCAACAAGGAACATTTTGATGACTTAGGAATGCCTGTGGGTGAGTTCTTCGATATTTTGGTGGAAAAGAGCTTGATCAAGCCGCTCGAGAACTACAAGCCTATTAACCCAAGGGAAGACTTAGATACATCCAAGTTTTGCAGATACCACAAGTACGCTGGGCATACCACTGACAAATGTGTGCAACTGAAACGCTCAATTCAAAGATTGATCAACCAAGGGAAGACCCAAGGCCTCATTAATGAAGAAACCTTCGTACTTCAAGGAAGGATTTAGATTCATTCAGTCTTGTAGGTTCTAGTGTGTCTTTCTTACTTCCACTTTGGGCATTGGTATGTAATGTCCACTTTAGATTAGTTACTTCAATAATAAAAAAGGTCTTTCTTTCTTTTCTCTCTAGACTTGAGACATAATCTCGCATTACTTTCAAGAAGATTGTTTTATTTATAATTATCAATTGGTTGCTAATCTCACTGATAAACTCACCGGCTAATAAAGTAAACAATGAATGAATGCTTTGATTGGAGTAAACAACTCACCGTTCCTTCTTCACACACACCATCCCTATACACCCTTCTCTCATACACTCTTCCCATACTCCACCATATACTTTCCATACATTATCGCTGCATTCTCCTTGTACACTCCCCCTATGCTCCCTCGAGCTTACACTTCCCCAAATACACTCTCCCCCACTTGACCTCCTTTCCATATGGTCAAGACAAGCACAAAGACCGTTGTTGCTCATCATCAGAAAATAGCTGCTCACGCCACTGCAATTTAAAGAAGATGCAAGGAGTTGTTCCTATCCTTCACAAGTGCTGCATGAATATCAACTTGGGGCTCACCAACCCCCCAATCTCGCGTCTCCTCTGATTTTCCATTCGATCGATAAGCTTTCATTGAATATGCTCACATATCTTTCTTATGGTCCGAATATATTTTGCCTTACTTAATAAGTCGGTTAATTGAGTTTGCATTTATTTTAAATACTCTTTTGAGAATGCTATCCAGTAGCAATTGAAGCTTAAACCTCTCACCATAGGAAGCCATAACCTTATCCTCACTAAATAATACCCTTTCATTTCAAGATCGACAAGTTTTGAGACCCTAAGAAAGAAACTCATACAAGGGGCTCCCTCGAAGGGACCACCTCCAAACCCAAGAGGGAAAAGGTAAAACCATCCTAAGGCATACACTAGGGGCTATCGCGAGCAAACAAATCCGAAGGCTTTTCTCGATAAGAGGGTGTTAAAAAAAAAAAAAAAAAAAAAAAAAAAAAAAACCTTCATCACCCCGAAGTGAACCTCCCAAAGGTTGTGAAAATGAGACATCGAGTGAAAGTCCTATCGTGATCAAGTTACTGAAAGATTGTGAAAACGAGATATCGAGTGAAGGTCCTATCGTGATCAAGTTACCTGCTGAAATCACAACAAACTCGCGAGAAGAAGCAACAAAAATTCCCTCTTGGACAAATCCCGTAAACCAATTCCAAAGTCCATCCTCTCACTTTTAGAGGACTCCATCACCGCCCTTGACCTTATCAAAATCAAAGTTAACCTCACTCTTAGAGGTTCAAGAAGCAAAGAATAAGAAAATCCCTTCACCTTAGAAATTCCAAACACATCCCTCAAGCCAACCTCTCAAAGAATGGCCCGGCCGACCTCTCACTTTAAGAGGTCATGTTAAGCATCACCCAATGGTCGATCGCAACCCAAAGACCAGCTACAACCGCTACCGGATGACATTCTCAAAAGATTATTTAAAAGAAATGCGTATTCAGATTTTTGAGTCACTTGTTATCCTACGTGAGCATATTACATATTCTCTCAAAAGTTTGGGAACTCGTCCTATTCTTGAAATTCGTTCATTCGACTCCTCAAACACTGTCTGCAAAAGTCTCACTGGGGCTTCGCATCCGTGCCTCTCGCCGGCACTCCGGTAAAAGCAAGGAGACACGCGCCGTGACTACTCCCTCGGCTTGCGAGAACAAAGGAACAAAGAATCTTCACTTGAAGGAATGAAAAATCTTTGGGTTATAATCGGTCAATTCCCACCTTTTCTTCCACCCCAATCTTTTTTCTATTTTTCATTTTTTCCCATGAAGGAGATCAATGCAACGGCAGCCCGCACCACAATTACCACCGAATAGAGCAGCAAGCAACAACGGAACATCCTACTCCTTCTAAAGACAAGCCCAATTCCAGCTTCTAATCAAAACATTCATTTGTTTACCTATATTATTGGAATTTGATAAACCAATCAGTGAGGTCCATTCACGAGCAATCAAGATATAATTCTGAATAAAATAATTCTTCAAATGTCTCGACAAGTCTTCTTTTTCTACATCATAGGAAAATAGAGCCAAACACCGTCTTTCGTGCATAGGGGCTTCCATACACTTTTCCACACCTTGTGATGCTTATACTCTCCCAAAAGAGTCAAACCCAAAAGCGAAAGTGTCATACACGAATTCGGGATCCATTCCCACCTTCGAAAAATGCGCCCCTGCACATATACATTTCCGAGTCTTGTCCAATGATCGATTGACCATTGTTCGAAACGAGGGGTCGCCCCCGTGGCCGCAAGATGACTCTGTCTGCAAATAGGGATGCATTGAATCTCTCCAAGCTGGGGCTTTTGTTAAGCTGTTCTCTCAGGTTTGCTCTGCATCATCAACTGGGGCTTCGCCATACCCTTCAGGTTTGCTTTGCATCATCAACTGGGGCTTCGCCATTCATCATCAACTGGGACTTCGCCAAGGTAACTTCATCAAACATTGGGGCTCCCCTCAACAAAAATGGGTCGACTATGTGCTCTAACAAAAATCGGAGCTCCAATGAAGTCATATCTAACATGAAGGGCATCCCTTGTCATCAAGATCAGCATGTGGCAAACTCTTTGAGTTAGTTAGAAACATGATTAATCATAAGACCTCTTTATCAAATAAACATCCTTTCAAAATACTGTCCTCCTTGGTACCTTGCTTACAAAAATCACTCTTTGGTCTCCACAAATTTTCAAACTCTTCAAAATCTATCAAAAACGTATCTCTGTGACTCTCAAGATTACTCGGTCCAGCCCCTTATCTCTGGACATCAAGCTTACCTAATCCCACCTTCTAGCATCGACACTTACTCGGCCTCGCCTAGTTTAAACCAATAACCTTTCAGCTCAAACTGCCTTGTTTAGACATACCGCAAATGTAAAACCCTAGCCTCAAGCCTAGGTGACAAATACCTCTCTAAACCCTAGCCTCAAGCCTAGGTGACAAATACCTCTCTAAACCCTAGCCTCATGTCTAGGTGACAAATACCCTTCTAAACCCTAGCCTCAAGCCTAGGTGACAAATATCTTTCTAAACCCTAGCCTCAAGCCTAGGTGACAAATACCCTTCTAAACCCTAGCCTCAAGCCTAGGTGACAAATACCCTTCTAAACCCTAGCCTCAAGCCTAGGTGACAAATACCCTTCTAAACCCTAGCCTCAAGCCTAGGTGACAAATACCCTTCTAAACCCTAGCCTTAAGCCTAGGAGACAAGACTCCTCTCTAAACCCTAGCACTCAAGCCTAGGTGACAAATGCCTCTCTAAAACCCTAGCCTTAAGCCTAGGAGACAAGACTCCTCTCTAAGCCTTAGCAATGATTACCCCGATCTTTTAATCGCTTGGTTCTTCGGCTCGGGAAGCCATAATAATCCCAATCAATTCACACAACTATTCCTCATCAGTAGCCTAAGTCCTTTGGCAGCTACAGTTTCCCGCATTTCAGAGGTCTATCCTCCATTTCAAGGGTCCGTCCCGCATCTTCAAAGGATCCGTCCCGCATTTCAGAGGTCCGTACTCCGTTTCAAGGGTCCGTCCCGCATCTCAAAGGGTCCGTCCCGCATCTTCAAAGGGTCCGTCCCGCATCTCAAAGGGTCCGTCCCGCATTTCAGAGGTCTATCCTCCATTTCAAGGGTCCGTTCCGCATCTTCAAAGGGTCCGTCCCGTACCTTCAAAGGGTCCGTCCCGCATTTCAGAGGTCTATCCTCCATTTCAAGGGTCCGTCCCGCATCTTCAAAGAGTCCGTCCCGTACTTTCAAAAGGTCCGTCCTGTATCTCAGAGGGTCCGTCCCGTACTTTCAAAGGGTCCGTCCCGCATCTTCAAAGGGTCCGTCCCGCACCTTCAAAGGGTCCGTCCCGCATTTCAGAAGTCAAAATTATCCAATCTTTGGGTGACTCCCCGGACAGTCAAATCTTTGGGTGACTCCCCGTACAGTCCAATCTTTGGGTGACTCCCCGGACAGTCAAATATTTGGCTTTTGATTCCCACACAGTTTTTTCCCACATTGCCCCATACACTTTCTCTCAGTACGCGAATCAAGACTAAACTTGGTTTATTTGCACAACACACGGAGAAATCAAGACTACACTTGATTTGTTCCATCACACACAATTTTCAAGGGGAAAATCAAGACTATACTTGAATTTCCTTTCCACACATTGTCTCACAACATATCTTCACACGGAGAAATCAAGACTACACTTGATTTGTTCCATCACACACAATTTTCAAAGGAAAAGTCAAGACTATACTTGAGTTTCCTTTCCACACACACAACATATCTTCACACGGAGAAATCAAGACTACACTTGATTTGTTCCATCACACACAATTTTCAAGGGGAAAATCAAGACTATACTTGAATTTTCTTTCCACACATTATCACACAACATATTTTCCCACGGAGAAGGCAAGACTATACTTGATTCTACTTTCCGTACATCTCTCAATATTATTCGAATCGCCCTTAGATTCGATCCCCAAAGCCTTGCCACAAATCGCATCTTTGGCTTGAGACGCTGCACGTCCGCCACTCTCGGGTACTAAACGCCCACGTTTTCGAACTACGACTTGGCTTGATTCCTCTTGGGATACGTAGGTAGCCCGACGTGGGTCCAGCCACTTGACCTACACAGTCGTCCTTTTGCGACTCAGCTCGAGTCCAAAAACCTCACATCCCCAAGGTCATTTTCCTTACCTCCTGAAATCCCTTTTTTCAGGACGGATCCTATTTTTTTATCGTCGACCCTACTTGTCTTACAAGAAGCGTCGCCGAGGGACTACTGTTAGTACCCGGTCCGAAAAAGGAATTTTAAATATTTTGGACTGGTTTGATTAAGGTTTCTTTGCGTTTGATTCCCGAGTTTTATGTATATTTGATATGGTTTGAGTACAGGGACTGAAGCGCAATTCGGGAAAATTTGGGACTAAATTGGAATTTGGGAGCTTTTGGACCAAATAGGAAATATTGGAAAATTCGGGGACTAAACTGGAAATATGGAATATTTGGGACGAAATTGATATATTAAAATTTCTGGAATTAAATGAAAAATAAAATCCTAAAGAGCGAATTGCAAAAGAAGTCATTAAAGTGGTCAAAATGCAACGAGAAGATCGCGGGACGAAACGAATAATTATACCAATTGAGCCTTTACATTTGCACCTGGCCGAGGGAATTGGAAACAAGCAGTGGCCGAGCTTTCTAGGCCATTGGAAACCAGGCTGCCGGCCATTCTAGGCCATTTGGGCCAAGTTTGGGCCAAAGTAACAAAATGGCCGATCGGCCCTTTCTCTTTTCCCACATCGCTATCATAACCGTTCCTCCCCAATTCCTTTCACTATATAAACCCCACTCCGCCTCACACTTTAAACACATAATTATTCTACGGAAAACTCAAGACAAAACTTGAGGTTTCCTCCATAGAAAACTTGAGACTAAACTCGAGTTTTCTAAGTCTAAATATTTTCTCAACACACAATTCACTCGGAAGAAACGAGACTACACTTGTTTTACCCGCAGTTCTTCCTACTCTCTTCGAATCTTCATAGATTCAATCCAAAAGCCTTGCCATCATTAGGTAAGTCTTCTGTTTATTTTTCCGTCTTTATTATCGTCTTTATTATTATGCTAGATTTATTATTTGCATGCTTAGTATTTTAATTACTTTATTTCTTGCTTATGTCATATATGCTAGATTTAGGGTTGTTTTAATATATTTAAATATGCAATAGCCGAGGATGATCTAGGGTTTCGCCAAGAAATCCAATGGATCTAGGAACTATTTCTTTCCTTCCACCTTAGTAATAATTGTCCCATGATCAACAATCCCTCAAGGATGAACGTTGATTAGTGCACCTTCCGAGGGCCTAACTCAAAGGTTCTAGGGTGTAATCATCAATAAATTCTTTCTCTCCCCTCCTCCTTATGCATGATCCCGCTTCTTCTGTCTATTCCCGTAAACACCGCACACAACCAACACCCCACATGCTAGAAAGACCGATTCGTCGGGCAATAGGAGTGATAACGTTTCTTCTTCTGTTGTAACTTGACCCCCGAACCCAATTAACTGTTTAGCCTTTTTTCAAAGCTTTGGGCTATATCAAAGTGGCGTGGCGACTCTCAAACTTAAACTAATATTTTTAATATGGTTTAAAGCGGGTGTCACTAAATGAATATCCCATTTCGGTCCGACTTTACATAATTATTCTTTTAAACTTCCGAATGCGCGTTGCATCGGGACGGGGTATTCACAGGCTGGAGGCAAAATTCAATTTCAGGAAGGAGGAGGAGAGGCCTCCCTCAAAGCAAAGTCTAATATCCCCCCCTTCCAGATCCACTATCTCCTCGCTCACCTTTCTGAAGCGAGCAATGTAATCTTTTGTGGATTCAGTGGGGGCCTGCTTGACACGGACAAGATCTGTCTTTGGTCTAGCGGGCACCCCGGCTCCAGCAAAGGCATTAAGAAAAATGTTCCTGAAGTGGCTGAAAGAGTCGATGGAACGGGGTTTGAGAGCCAGCATCCAGGATAGGGTCTTGCCCGTGAAAGTGGCAGCTAGAGCTTTGCACATTACGGATTCGTCCGCGGAGAATAATGCCATTTGTCCCTCAAATCGACCCATGTGGCTCCTCGCGTTCTTGGAACCATCATATGTATCCATCTGGGGGGGCTTCCCCTTCTGGATAGGTGCCCGCGCGATCTTGTCGCTGAAGGCATCCATTGTGCGACCACATTTTTGGGCTGCCTTCTGATGGGTTTCCCACATTTTCTGCATGAAATCAACGAACTCAGGGTTCTGGCTATCAATCTTCTGTTTTTTACTACGTGGAGCCACGGCCTTCCCCTTGGCCGGAGCCAGGGGTAGTGCTTGGGGCCTCACACGTTGATTAGACTGCGCCTCTTCGCCAATCTCCTCGCTATCATCCACGTGCACCACACTGCGCTTGGCCATCTGTCCGCGCTCAAGGGTTGGTTCAACCCGGTTTGCCCCCGCAGCTTGACTAGCAAGTGATTTAGCGGGAGCTCGTTGGGAGAACCTTTGGGACCCTTGTGGAAACTGTAGCCCTCCATTGGCCTCTATTTCGAACATTTCCAACTGTTGGTCGGCAATCACCATGGCCTCAGCGACCAGCTTGGATTTGGAGTCCAGAATTTCTTGCCTCCTTAGGATTTGCTCCGGGGAGAGAGGAGTGTTCATGGTGGTGTTTCTGGGGGGAGCTTGTGGAGTTTTGGGACTTTTGTTTAGGAGGGCTTGTGCCTTTTCAGCACGTATCTGGTCTGTGAGCTTGTGCATGGCTTTCTGACCGGGGGAAAGGGTGTGAGCAGACTGGGAACGAGCCCCCATTCTGTTGAAGACAGAGTTAGTTTGTTTTCCCCTATTGATAGCGGAGGGTGAGGCTTGGTTTTCATCCTCCAAGGTCAAATGACCAGCGTTTTCCAGTATCTTAGACATATTTTGTGAAAAGATGATGGAAAAAGAAGAGCCTTTCGGCACTCGTTTTTTTTAGGACACGAGAGGTGCCTTGAAAACAAAATACACGGAAAGTAAATAAAGAAAAGATTAAACTAGTTTCTAGATTCCCGGCAGTGGAACCACTGATGACGCCAAGCTTTTCAGGGTCAGGAGCGGTTTGAGGATATCTGGCTAGGATATTTAAGTGGTTTGTTTGTACCTAGATCACAACACAAAGAAGCACCGTTAAGGTCAAAGTTGGATGTTACTCCAACTCAGGCCCTCGGGTGTGAGAGTAAGAATACTGAGATAATAAGGCTTTGAATACCTTGGAGTGTGTGTGTGTTTAGGGTTTAGAGTAATATGGCTTACTCAATTGTATATGGAACTTACCTTGCCCAAGGGGGTAAAGGCCTTCTATTTATAGGCGATGCAATGGTGCTTGTTGAGGTAAGCAATGAGATCAGCCCTAGGGGGCACTTTGGTATTTGATCAGCTACACGTGTCCGCATCCAATTGGTCCTGTCAGGGAGGGAACATTGACTATCCAGGGGACATGGCTGAAAGGGACATGAGCCGTGTAGCCGGCTTGGAGCATTAAATGGAATAGTAGGCACCTGACTGAGCTGCATTGAATGCGTGATGGGGGAGCCAGCAAGTGGCCTGTCAGAGCCAGTAAGCTAACTTGCTCAGTAAGGCTTGACATTAACCGGGAGGCAGGCATGCGCCCGCAGTCAACATTGTGGCCGCAGTCAAAGGTATATAACGCAAGCACGGTTGATGCGGGCACGCCTACGGCGGGCATGGGTCCCTGCGGACATTCAATCTGCGGGCACGGACCCAACGGTCATAGGTCGTGCGGGCACGAATATAGCGGTCAGGATCCTTCCGGTCTTTGATAGGATTAATGCGGGGAGGGACGCAGTCTTGACCTCAAGGCCTATCTGTCCGCGGTCTCCCCCCCCAGCGGTCTAGGAACTGCCACGTCACTGGTTCCTTGGACCAGACCGAGCGCGGGCCCGGTCCAGTAGATCCGGGCTCATCACGACGAATGAAAGAAAATCTACTTGTAAAATATAAGTAAAGTGATTGGATCGAATCGAGAAAGAAATTAAGCACCTGATATGCCGAGGGGGATAGTCATTTTCATTTCATTTTTTGGAATAAGTGAATTGCTCGGCGCTTATTGATTCCATTATTCGATCTTAATAAAAATCAAATTCGAATAAACATAAAGTAACAAATCTAAAAATTAATAACTATTTTGCATTTATTATTTGGCAAAGTGACAATTAATAAATGCAAATTTTTGGGACTTTACAAAGTAATCAAATTAAGAAAAGAAGAATAGAATAAATATCAAGAAAGAACATTAGTATGCGTGATCTTTGAATTGACTTCGAAAAGAACATTAGTATGTGTCAATCTGGTACAGTTGGTGAAAATCTCAATAGC
This sequence comes from Adenophora triphylla var. japonica, assembly GCA_022495995.1. Lineage (NCBI taxonomy): Eukaryota > Viridiplantae > Streptophyta > Magnoliopsida > Asterales > Campanulaceae > Adenophora > Adenophora triphylla. The sequence continues at coordinate 100,916 of JAFEMH010003303.1, forward strand.
CTATTTTCAGGAAGTGTTATCAAAAGTGTTGACAGTATCAACAATAATGGTGAAAATGTCAATAGCCTATTTTTCAGGAAATGTTATCAAAAGTGTTGGCAGTACCAACGATAACACTTCTGTCAACACACACACAATCGAGTTAAAAACAATTTTCAAAAAGAAATTGCAGCGGAATAAAAGCATAAGAAATTGTTTTTCTCAAGCTATATAAATATATAACTTGAGTGTGTATTAAAAGGCAAGACCTTTACTATATATAAGATTGATATGTACAAGGCCGAAAATTCCCTATCACTATTACATTATATGCTCAATGGAACGACTAATATCAAACACGAAGATCTATACTAGCCACAACACTTTCTCTACGAAATGCTTCAAGAGTGGAAGCACGTATAGAAGGATTGAGTCTAATAGAACCAAGGAGTGTTTGATATTTTTCTTGTGCAAGGATGTGTGTTGTGTTGAGTTATGTTTCCATCTCTTGATCTTTGCTATTTATAGTCTTCAAAAGACTTGTGAATTACTTATAAATGGCTGAGGATTTTCGAATATTATGGGAATTGATTGGGCCTTCGTTTTTTTTTCTTGAGGAAAAAAGGGTCTTCTCTTGCTTGATTTTAGTAACCAACTTCTTATTGCCCAAGTTCAAGTTTCATGCCTTTTTATCTTGTAGCTTTAGCTGTTAAGGATCCAAATGATACAGAAACCAGCAGCTCATCTCATAGGGACGAGTCGTCCCAGGCCCAACCAATTATTCCCCATATGAGGCACGACAGATTCAGAAGGTACAACATTAGGGACGAGTCGTCCCAGACAGCACGACTCGTGCCATCAGAATCTGCAGATCACGATCTTCAGCTACACATACTTGCTAAAATTTGTAGATGGCTCTCATCCCTGTACCACCTTCACAATTCCCTCCATCTGTCCCTGCCACTTTTTCCTCAGTTCCATACTCCTCTGCCCCCACCCTCACACCAGCCCCCTCACCTTCTCAGTCCAACGCCCATTCCAGCACTTCTCCCTCTCCTCATCCCTCTGCCGAGTGTGATACCTCCCAGCCCTCACCTTCCCCAACTTCTCCTCAGCCACCCCGACCCTCACCTCCACCTCCCCTCCGTACCATCACCACTCGACTCTCCAACAATATCACCAAGCCCAACCCGAAATATGCTAACCTTGTTTCTCTTTCCACTCCTACTAGCCTACTTTCCTCAACAAAACAAGCCCTTGCCTCCCCACATTGGAAAGCTGCCATGTGTGAGGAGTTCTCTGCTCTTACCAAAAGAAATACATGGTCCTTGGTTCCTTCTACCTCCGCCCCAAATATTGTTGGCTATAAATGGGTCTTTCAGATCAAGTATAACCCAAACAACACAATTCATAAATACAAGGCCCGTCTTGTAGCCAAGGGCTTTTATCAATGCCATGACATTGATTACTCGAAAACCTTCAGTCCAGTTGTCAAACCTGTCACGGTTAGACTTCTCTTATCTCTTGCTCTCTCACATGGTTGGAATATCCGTCAACTTGATATTAATAACGCCTTCTTACAAGGCAATCTCAATGAAACTGTTTTCATGTCCCAACCCCCTGGTTTCACTGACTCCTCTCATCCATCTCATGTGTGTCACCTTCATAAGGCTATCTATGGCCTTAAACAGGCTCCTAGAGCTTGGTACATGGAACTCAAAAACTTCCTTGTTTCTCATGGCTTTCACAATTCTATTGCTGATTCCTCTCTCTTTATTTACTCACAATCTTCTCAAACACTCTTTCTCTTGGTCTATGTTGATGACATTATTGTCACTAGTCCCTCTCCCTCCTTTTTCTACTTTTATTTCTCACCTTTCTTCTCGTTTCTCTCTCAAGGATCTCGGTCCGCCCTCTTATTTTTTAGGAGTTGAAGTCACCCCCAACTCCAATGGTCTCCTTCTATCTCAGTCTAAATATATTTATGACCTCCTCTCTCGTTATAATACGTCTCATTCGAAACCTGCTATCACACCTATGGTCACTTATCCTACCCTTTCTCATCATCCAGTTACCGCCATTTGTGATCCTACTAAGTATCGGGCTATCGTTGGTAGCCTTCAATACTATCTATAACCCGCCCTGATATTGCCTTTTCAGTAAATAAACTAGCTCAGTTCATGCAACATCCGCAATCCAAGCATTGGGTTGCTCTCAAGCGATTACTTCGCTATCTTCATGGTACTTTCGATTTTGGCATTCAGCTGTATCACAGCTCTCCATTCACTCTTCACTCATTCTGTGATGCTGATTGGGGCGATGATAAAGATGAATGCATCTCCACCACGGGGTTTATTATATGCATTGGCCGAAATCCTATTGCTTGGTCCTCTAAGAAACAAAAGGCCCTAGCTCGTTCTTCTACCGAGGATGAGTTTCATGCCATAGCTGATGCTACTGCTGAGGTTATATGGATTCACAATCTACTCTCTGAGCTTGGTGTCACTCTTCGCCATACACCAGCCATCTACTGTGACAATCTTAGTGTAACTCACTACTCTGCCAACCCTGTCTTCCACTCGAGGATGAAGCATCTAGCTCTTTCCTTCCATTTTGTTCGTGAGCAGATACAGCAAGGGCACCTACGGGTTCAACACATTTCGGGATCAAATCAACTAGCCGATGCTCTTACAAAGCCTCTTCCTCGTGCTCGGCTTGTCTCTCTTATTTCCAAGTTTGAACTTCTTCGTGGATCGTCCATCTTGCGGGATTGTGTTAAGGATCCAAATGATACAGAAACCAGCAGCTCATCTCATAGGGACGAGTCGTCCCGGGCCCAACCAATTATTCCCCATATGAGGCACGACAAATTCAGAAGGTGCAACATTAGGGACGAGTCGTCCCAGACAACACGACTCGTGCCATCAGAATCTGCAGATCACGATCTTCAGCTACACAAATCTGCTCCTGATCCTCTTCCATAATTATCCTTATATATTTAGATTAGTGTAAATATGTTCATTGTAATCTTCTCATTATTTGTTGTATATCTCTTTACCAAAGATAGATGTATGAGACTTGTATATATTTTATTGATTATCATTAATAAAATCAAGGTCCTTTCCAAGGTATTGTTTTTCCTTTATTAGCTTGCTTGTACTTCCTTGGACAACTCAACGGCCCTTTGACAAGGTATTCCTACGTTTTTCACATCTTCTCAAGTTATACATAATATCTCTTATTAGGCGTAACTTCTATTCTTTAACCTCTTCCTTATTTATAGCATATCCACCTTGTTATAATCTGAAATATGGAGCACTATAAACAGAAATCTTGCAAAATATGTTAGTACAATGATCAGTTATCTTTTCAAAGTCCAAACTATCGTCTGGTATGGTAACACTAAAGAAGTACCGGCAACACTTGTGGTAACACCACAATTTGCACCCATTCGTGTCTGATGTCCATTTGAAATCTCTCCAATAGCCTTCCAATAGGGAAGGAAAGTCTTGTCGCTTGTTCACTTTTTAATGTGTTGGTACTTGGCCGACTCGTATATTTGTATATAGTTGATTTTATTTTCAATTTAATTCGAGCTTGGTACAAAAAATTGAACCATTTCGAATTTAATTTCACATTTAAATTCACTTAATAATTGCTTTGTAAGAAAAATCATTATATTCCTGATTATAATTGTGTAATGAATGTGTAATAGCAAAGATTGTTAATTTTAATGAAAAAAATATGTTTTTATCCGGTAAATATAGTTGAACTATCAAAACTAAAATGAGTAATTGATAGTTACACTATAAGAGTCAAGCTTAATTAAATATTAAAGTTGTTTGAGTTTTTTTTTTTTTTTTTTTAAATGTGAAAAATGAGTCTTACAGTTGAGCTATCAATTTAAACCGAGTTTGATAGTTAAGCTATGTATTCAATCTTAATAAAATATCATAGTCATTTTTCGTTTTTTTGTAAGTATGAAAAAAGGTGGAAAAAATGACTCTTATGTTTCTATTATAAGAGATGAACTAGTCTTATACCTCAAGTGTAAGAGCGAACTGATATTTGGCATGTGACGAGTCATTTATTTGTGTAGTTTAAAGATTTTTAGAACGTTGAAGGGTTTTTATGAAATTTTGGAAACATATGATCCTTATATGACATTATGCTTTGGCTGAGGCCCCCTAAAAAATAGTCCAATTCTTAAAGTAAATTAATGCTAGGACATAAAAAAAAAAAACTAACAAATTTTTGGATATAAATAATTTATTTTTTAATTGAAAAATAAATTAATGAGTATCAAAGACCTACGATAAAATAAAAATAAAAAAATAACTCACACAATTTTGGATATAAAATGATTTAATTTTTTTTGACTGAAAAGTAAATTAATGAGTATCAGGACCTACAATCACAACCTTCGATCAAATAACACAAAATTATCTTGTAACCAAAAAATATATGAACTTATTTTGTAACTTTAGGCTCAGTTTGTTTGGGGAAAAATATTTTTCGATAAATGGTTTGAGAAAAACATTTTACGAAAAATGAAAATATTTTTGAAAAATGATATTCGGTTGTTTGGTAAATTCAATGAAAATATTTTTTAAGAAATATTTTAATGTGTGATAAATTTAAAAAATATTATCTAATGACAACACTGGCCTGGGGTAGGTATGATAGGTGAATATGGGATAGGGGTAGGGTTGAGTAGTGGGGTGGGTGGGTAGGGTGGGTGGGTGAGTCATTGATGGTGGGTAGGATAGGGTGGGGGTGATGGGTGGTAGGTGGGAGTAGGGTAGGTAGGGGTGGTTGGTGGCGTAGAGGGTTAGAGGTGGGGTGAGTGAATAGGTGGTGGTATAGGGTAGAATAGGATGTGGTGGTTGGGTAGGGTATGAGGGGGGGGAAATGGGGGGGTGGGTTGTCGAGGTCGGCAAGGGAGTTGTTAAAATATAATTTTAATATGAGTAATTTTTTTGACGGGGTTGGGGGTGGGAGGGTGGTCTAGAAGCGGCAAGGGAGTTATTAAGAAATAATTTTAATATAAGTATTTTTTTTTAGAAAAGGGTAGGGGTGGTAGGGTGGGCGGTCAAGGGCGGTATTGGAATTGTTAAATAATAATTTTTATATGAGTATTTTTTTTTATAGGGGAGGGTGGGCGGTGGTGGTGGTGGGGGAGGTCTAGGGGCAACATGAGAGTTGTTATTTTTTTTTTAATATGGATATTTTTTTTTGACGAGGTGAGGGGGGGGGTCGGTGGGTTGTAGGAAGGCGGAGAGTTGTTAAAAAATAAGCAATTTTGATAGTGGTTAGAGTAAAGGTACGAGTTTGGAACGATGGATGGGTGGGGTGACGGTGGTAATAAGCAATTTTCGAAAAATGTTTTGAAAAGGAGAAATATGAAATTCATTTTTCTCAGAAAAACAAAACCTATTTTTTATTAACCAGATTTTTTTTTTGTTAATTTTGTTTTTCGATAATTACCAAACATAAATGAGTTGGTCTTACAAAAAACGCGTTTTTTCTGGCACTTAGGAAAAACGTGTTTTGTTTTCCCCGTTTGTGCCAGTGCCAGTTTAACAAAGTGCCAGTGTGACAAAGTGTCAGTGCATGTGTAACAAAGTGCCAGTGTAAAAAAGTGCCAGTATCAGTTTAACAAAGTGCCAGTGTAAACAAAGTGCCAGTGCATGTGTAACAAAGTGCCAGTGTAAAAAGTGCCGGTGCCAGTTTAACAAAGTGCCAGTACACTAACACTGGCACTTTGTTAATCTGGCACTGACGCTTTTTACACTGACACTTTTATATAGATGATTGTCACTCTTCACACTGACACTCTTTTACACTAACACTGACACTTAATTGCACATGCACTGACACTTTGTTACACATGCACTAGCATTGAGTTTCTGAACAAAGAGATCTTTTAACCGGCACTTTTTTACATCAATACTAACACTCTTTTACATCAACACCGACAATCAAATACACATACACTGGCACTATATTTTATATTTAAAATAGAGAAAACCTGAGTAAAAAAAAATTATGTGAAACACTGACATTCATAAATAAATGCACTGGCAGTTAAAAACACACGCACTGACACTCGACAAATGCATTGACACTCAATTACGCACTTACTGGCACTTTATTATACACTAACTGGCACTCTATTATACATCAACTGGCACTTGATCATATGTTAACTGGTACTCAATTTCTATTTAAAAAATAGGGAAGGAAGGGTTAGCAAGAATTGAAGAAAACCCACAACGATCAAAACAAAATAGATTTAGTGATTAAAAAAGACCTATCAACATCGGGGATAGTTCTAATCTGAGGTGAAACAGCCCTTGCTGGAGAAAAGTTTGAATTATAGAGACCCGACATGACTTCTCTTTGACTAGAGTAAACAAGAAAAGAAAGAAATGGGTATTTGGGGTTTTAGTTGCCGGGCAGAAAAGGGGGGAAAGACAGACAGAGGGATCAAGAAAAGGGGGCTCCGGTTCTATACGTATCAACATTGGAGCGCCGACAGACGACGTTGGAGTTGCAGAGACGCTCCGGAGAAGATGAAGGGCACCGAAGAATATGAAAGGCACTGACTGGAGAAGATGGACGACACCAGAGAGAGAGAGTCGAATGTGGAATCGGCGGAGGCTTCGAGATCGCCCTTATACAGGCGACGGGGTTTTACGGTAATATTAAAACCCATTTTTTCATAAGCTTATGAAAAAATGCATTTTTTACAAGATTTGGCAACATAAATAAAAAAAAAAATGAGATAAACATTTTTTTCCAAAACAAAAGAAGCCTTAGTATTAAATCAAAATCAAATGACCAAAAATACAGGGAACCAACAAAATTACCAAAATACCCATTTATATACTTTTTTTTTTATTTCTGTCTTTCCAATTCTCACTCCCCTCTCCAAACGCCGGCAGAACCTCGTCTTCCCTCATTTTCACGGTCAGCAGTCGTCCGTATCCACCAGTAGCAATTGAATTTTCCGGTGGCGGGTTTACAGTTCGACTGCTCAAATCATATACACTGCTCGGATACAATCCTATTGTCGAAACCGTCATGATTAACAAATTGAGATCTGAAACCCTAGGTCACAATTTAAATATACAAAATAAAATTGGATCAACCAAACACACAATTCGAAAATAAACAATTATGAGTGGGATTTTGAAAATAATTTCACTATATACAAAGGAATTTATTGAGATTTTTACAAAAAATCGACAAAATTGAATTGGAGAACACTATTTCGCGTAAGTATACACGAGATATCATCTACCACCTCGTGTATATATACACGAGATGATAGATTACATCTCGTATAAACTTACACGAGACGTGCAAGACAGCGTTCTTTCCATCTCGTATAAATATACACGAGACGTGCAAGGACAGCGTTCTTTCCATCTCGTGTAAATATACACAAGATGATAGATTACATCTTGTGTAAACTTACACGAGACGTACAAGGGCAGCGTTCTTTTCATCTCGTGTAAATATACACGAAATGATAGATGACACTCATGTATACTTACACGAGACGGGCAAGAACTGCATTGAAATTTTTCATTTCCTATATTTTTCGTTCCCTGTATTTAGTATTTACCGGATAACGTATTCTAAAGAAAACCAAACCTACGGACGACGTGAGTAACCGTTACCCTCAATATTACCTTTCCTGCTCCTGATTTTCCAGATTTCTCTCTCATCTGACCTAATGACCATCGCGGTCAACAGTTCATCAGGTACTGGATTTTACTCCCTTCAAATTTTAGGGATCAAATTGGTGAACCCAGTTCCTTAATTTTTATAAAAAAAACCATAATTTCCCTCTTCACCACTTCCCTCAAGTTCTTCAATTTTATTCATCTTCATCTTCTTCAACCAACAAATTCGAAATTGGTAGCAATTCTCAGCGACTTAATTTAGCACTGTACTTAATTGGATTTTGATTGAGATATTCTCGACTACAAACAGTAGAATTGATGACGTAGAGGAGGAAGAAGATGGAGCTGAACCGGAGCTTCATTTTCTTCTTTTGATTATTAATCAATGGCTGCTTCCCAGCACCGCTGCGTTTTTGGTTTGTCCTCTTTTTTTTTTTTTTAATATATATATATATATATATATATATATATATATATATATATATATATATATATATATATATATATATATATATATCTAAAAATCCCTAATCTGTCTTGTATTTCCTAACTAGGTTTTGTATTTTGTATTTTTGGGTATAGTTGGAAACATACCGTACGATGCAACTGAGGAGCAGCTTGTACAAATCTGTGAGGAGGTTGGCCCTGTTGTTTCCTTCCGGTCAGTTATTATTTCTGCAATGCAATTTACTGAAATTTTACTCTTGCTTATTGCTAGGGTCTTTAATTACAGTTTCCGGAATTTTCTATACGGTTAGTTGTTGCTTTGATTGTTAATACTTGATGTTTGTGGATGAACTTGTATGTTTGTGACTACAGAAAAGGTTCATGCTTTATGAAATAATGATTGCAAAATCGTTCTAGTGGTAATTATACATTGCAGTCCTTGTTTGAGCATGATAGATATCAGGAGTACATGCGTTTAACGAACTGAAAGAACTTTCTCAAACCTAATCATATCAGTAAACAAGCAAACCAGTTATATGTTTTAGTGTCCACATTACCTATCATTCCGGCGATAATATAGGAACTTTCCACTGATCCATCCATTTTATCTAACAGACGGAGACTCTTGAGCATACAGCTTCTTTCATTCAATCTTTTGGATATAGAACTGCATAACCTTTGTCCGAAAATTGCTAAAGCTAATTGTTGGAGTATTCTTCTGCAGCCCTCTTCCATTTAATTAAGCCATTTATATTTTACTGTTTCTGTTGTCACCTTCTATGCAGATTAGTTATTGATAGAGAAACAGGAAAACCTAAAGGTTACGGATTTTGTGAATATAAGGATGAAGAAACAGCTCTAAGTGCACGTCGGAATCTCCAAGGTTATGAGATCAATGGTCGGCAATTGAGGGTTGATTTTGCAGAAAACGACAAAAATACTGACAGGAAGAGGGAACAGGTAACTGATTTATTGTCCGCTGAAATATTCCTATAGCTTTTACCTTTAATATATCCTCATAACAATATTTCCCTGGGGTAAAGCTGACAATAGTTTAGTACTTGCTGCCTAGGCTGCGTATTGGGATCAAATATTCAAATGATGTCTATGCCATGCTAATATCCAAGTAGATTAGTCACTGATATATTTACGTTATGTTCCAGTTGTTGGAATTCATTGTAAAAAAGCAATTCTTTTTGTCAAATGATAATATTGCTTTAACTTATACAGCCAGTCACTAGAATGTGAATTCTAGTTTGTATTAGATAGCTTCCTTTAGCCAATATTATATTTAATTAGATCCATTAGAGACATAATCCTATCAAACGAGGAGATCAAGAATGGGATAAAGGTGCCCCGAAACAATTTTGGATCAGAGTTGATCCAGATGACAAAGCTGAAAAAAACTTAAAAACTAAGAACTTAATTTGGGGACTTATTATTATTATTATAATATTGGACCAGAGATTACAGTGGAGTTGGCTAAAGGATTATGTAGAGAAGAACCCTCCTGTTAAAATTTGGCCATCAGTAGGATCATTATGTGTCAGGCACAAAGATGGAAAGTTGAATAACTAAGTTTGATGATTTCTCTGACAGGCATACCAAATCCTACCCTTTTAATATCAATTAATGAGGGAAAAAGATTTTAGCTTAAAGCTAAACCTTTCTGCAAATATATTCCCATCAGTTCCACTACATTAGCTTCTGTTTCTGGGAAAATATAACAAAATAGCTCATTTGTGAACTGGAATTTTGTTTGTTAGTGTTGGGGGAAGTTAGTTTCATATTGTTATATTATCAAGGTTATGAAAGTAAAAAAGAATGGCCATTGCATTGATCCGCTTGCGGATGTGCATGGTCCAAGATAAGACCACAATACCCAACACATTTTCAAGTAAGAGATGTATTTTGAAAAATTCACCTCCAGCATCAATGGACAACCTTGAGTTTAGTGGTCAATGGAGGTGATTCACCCATATCCACATATCCTCCTTACTCCTCAGTCCTTTGTTGTTTTCAATAAAATGAAGAAAACATGTTTATTGTGATGCACTTATGGTCTGGAGAAACAAAATGCTCACTGTCAGCTACCAATTTTTTGTTCTGTATGTTTGTTTTGAAGTTGAAGAAACATGTCTGTCAATTATTCATGTTTTACTATATTTCTTCTTAAATCCTCCAACTGTAAAATTTCTCAGGGTTCACTCGATTTTCTTGTGGATATTTCTTTACCCTTTTCTCATTCCACAATGTCCAAATATTATTGACCTCCTAATGAAGGTCTCCATTTTTAAGATAGGTGCTATGCAAGTTTCATTCATAACATATTTTCGGTAAACTTGTTTTTCCATGTTAAGTTAGTCTTCCCTGAGCTCCGTTTTATATTTTAGATTGAAATTTGAGCTGTAAGAGTCTCAGATTTTTTCTGGCTTTAATTTCATGCCTCTATAATTTTATTTTTCTGCAGGGGCATGGTGGACCTGGACTAACAGTAAATGCTGGTGAGCTTTGTGATACTCACTGATTAGGATCCTCTTTTGGTTTTCCTTGCTGTGAATCTTACATAATATCCTTTATCTTATTTGACATTTTCTAGATCCTCCGAAACAGTTTGGGGGCTCTGCAGTTCGTGGAGATTCTAGCCTCCTCCAGCCAGTTGGTCTCCCAGTAGCTATGGCTGCTGCAACTGTCATGGCAGGAGCTCTTGGAGGTGCTCAGACTGGTAGTAATGTAAATCAAAATGGTTTGCAAAGTCAGCCAGTTGTAGGCACCGATCCTTTGACGCTTCACCTGGCTAAAGTGCCAAAGAATCAGCTGATTGAGGTTATTTCCGAGTTGAAGGTGCGAATTTAGGTAACTTCTGCCAGGCTTTCTGATTAGTATTGTATGATCTTATATTCATTTTATTGACAGGTAATGGCTACTCAAAATAAGGAACAATCCCGGCAGCTATTACTTACGTGTCCACAGTTGGCGAAGGCTGTTTTCCAGGTTGTTACTTTGCTTGGTGCTTGTATAAGTTTTTGTAATGTTGTTATGGCGGTTTAGCGGTTATAAAATATACTCCAGAAACTTTATCCTAGATTTAAGAGCATAAACGTTTATATGTGCATTCAGGCATGGGAGAAATTGACTTATAGACGATGGTATCTGAACTTCTTCTCTACTGACTATTATATAATATTTCATTTCTGCTTGATAATCGTTATTTGAATTTGTTCGTACCTATTAAGGGTTTTGATCTTCATTTATGAAAAATGGAAGGTGGTGCATATAAGAATTATCTTATGGAGGATATGCATGTATGGGAAAACAACACCATTGTTTGATCCCCTTTCAGTTTCTTCCCATACCAAAATTTGCAAAAATTAGCTCCCTCTCCTTTAAAATCAGATAATATTACCTTTCATCAACTTCCAACCAATATCTGTCGTTAAGTCAGAGCACATGCACATGACATGACTTATTTGAGGGATCAGATTTTCCAAATAAAAGATATAATTAGTACTCGATTTCAAACACAGTGAAAATAAATTAAAAAATTAAAGAGTTTGAAACCCAGCTCAAACCATTTTTTCGATCCAGCTCTATCAAACTTGCTCAAACCATTTTCGACCCAACTTTCCCCAGTGTATCCCTTGTCGGCAATCATAACAGCCCCCATCAATTTAAACTAGATATAACTCATTATGAAACTGGTAAATCACTTGCATAATCAATATCCTTATATCAGATTCGTATTAAATTCCATCTTATTCTAATCAAAAGCCAAGTGTTCACTTGAACTGAACAGAAAGTTTGTTCTGCATTTAAGAACTTTGAATCCACCTCTTATCATCCTTTGCCTTCATATAAGCTCATGAACTGAACAGAGAATTAGTTCTGCAACTCGTTCAACATTTTTGTTAGTTTTCCTCGGTATTAAAGTTTCTATAATGTGTGGTGTATCCCCTGTTCTACTTCATAGACGAAAATATTTCTCTCAACTGAGCCACAATCACAAAATAAAACTTGGGGCATACCGAGATGCAAAGTATCAAGTCACCCAATTTCAAACCAAAAAGCTCTCACTCTCTCTTGCTCCTTTTCATCGTTGAAGTCTAATGGAATCTCTAATATCATATACAACAGAAATTGCACCATAATCATTGTAAGCCCAGCCCCTAAATTTTCTCTTTTAACAACAAAGTAGTGAAGACTGCAGGTCTTGATCCTGGAATGGTAGCATTGTGGTTGATGTTCTTTTGCAGACCACAAACTACTGGCTATTGCAAGGAGACGACGCAAATGGAGTTGTGTAAAGTAGGGTAGTTTCAAAGGCAGGTTTTTTGCCTACTGACTGCTGAACAGAAGAGGTTGGTTCCGGTTATGCATGTCAGATAAGTAGTGAAGAAGGATGTGATATCTTTGTTGTCACTTAATTGCAGAAATTGACAAAATGACTGTGAGTCCCTTGCAATGCATGTGATATACACACATACTCCCTCCGTCCCACGTGAGTGTGAACTTATGGTCAACCGATGTAACTTTGACCAATAATTTAAATAAAAAATTAATGATCCTAATAAAAATCTAAATATTGTCATTGAAAATATTATTAATCGTGATACAATTAACAAATTTTTAAATTTTTATTCGGATCATTATTTTTATTCAAATTATTGGTCAAAGTTACATCAATTTGACTCCTAGTTCACACTCACGTGGGATGGAGGGAGTAGCTTTTATGTTGCATGTATTTTGTGTTGACATTTGTGTATGAGCAGTGTGGATATGATACCTTTCTACATTTTTCTTAGGAAAATCTATATGGGTATTACCTTGACATCCATTGACTTTAGAGCCATCATGTTCCCTAAGTTCATCCACTTATATAGCTGATGTTCCTTAAATATAGTCTGTTTGTGCTTCTGGTCTGTTTCTTCATGTTGACAGAAAGATAAATGTGACATTTTCATTTTGTTTAAGTTTCTTAATTTATATATTGATTGCAGGCACAAATAATGCTTGGAATGGTTACCCCCCAAATGGTTAGTTTCTGTACTTCAACAAAGAGTTATTTATACTGTTATAACTTTTACGCCAGTAGTTTGTTTCTCATGGTAATGAGATTTGTTGAACATTGGGAAGTTGAATTTCTTTGTGTTGTGCAGTTACAGACGCCAAATATTTGGCAGGCTACGGGCCCAGTTGCACAGACTCCGTTGCAAGATGGTCAGCAGGTTCAGCAACCAGCAATTAATAGTCTTCCTGGGCTGCCACCTCCAGCACAGAATAAAATGCATTTGGGCATGGTTCCCCAATCACATGATCAAGCGCCTGGTCATCCAAATTCTTCTTTTCACAGCCAATACGCTCCACTTCAACAGTTACCTGTGCAGCCTCGATTTCAGACTCCACAGCTGGTCCAGCACCAGGTTATACAACAAGTTGCATTACCAACTCATCCAAAGCCACCAGCCAATCCGTCTATCAGACCAGAAATTCAGGTGCCTACTTCTGCGTCGATGGTTAAGCAAGAGCAACCTTCTTTGTTACTATATCAGGGACATGGTGCACCAAACTCGTCCTTTCTGTCTCGCCCACCGTTACCAGATAATGGCTTTCAGGTAACCTACTACTCTTGTACGAGTAAGTTTTAGGGGAAACCTGTTTCTCCATAAGTTATAAAAAGCCTACTTTCATCCTTAAAAATATCAAGTTTATACCTTAAAACATTGAGTTTAGGCCTTAAAATACCTAGAAAATAAAATAGTGAGTTTAGGCGTTAAAACAGTGAGTTTAAGCTAGAAAATAAAATAGCGAGTTTAGGCCTTAAAACAGAGTTTAGGCTTTAAAACACCAAGTCGATATATTTAAAAACATGATTTTTTTTTTTAACTTATGGAGAAACAGGTTTCCCCCAAAATTTTCTGCTCTTGTACAATCACAATTTTTTTTTTTTTGGTAGAACAGTCAGAATTTAAATGTGGTATTGGATCTCGTGCTAAAAGATTTCATTCTCACCTTGGATTTGCTACTCAAAGTTGACAATTCATTTGGAAATAGAAAAACCAAGTGTAAAAGAAGATGAAAATATGTCCCCACCTCATATCCTGATAGATAGGACATAATAGTCCCATCTTCCTTAACGATCCATCTTACTTTCCATTTTGTGATTTCCAATAAGTACATGCTCATTTTCTTAAGTCCAGGAATCTAACATGGTAAAGGTCTTAAGGGCTCGTTTGGTTGTCGGATAAGAATCAACAATATTATTAGTGAGGGGATTATTACACCCCTCGTTAATAATGATGGGTACTAAAAATCTTATTTTCAGGAACTAGCTGACGTTTGGTAGGAACATGATTAGCATACTTAAAACGCATTATCATTATTCATTTTCCAATAGTACCCCTAATATTTTTTCTTGATTTTTTTTATGACGATTGTCAAAATTTCATTAAATTCGTCAATGTTCAACCAACAAGTTAACAAAATAATAAATCATTGATAATTATTTTGGGATTGAAAGAATAAACAAAAACTAAAGATGATAAAGAAATGAGTCATTTGAGAAATATGAGTTGAATTCACATATCCATACAAAACCATAGCAAAGTTCCACTATCTCAATCCATTAGTGGCTCAAACCTATGCAATTCTTTCGAGGTCAGTTGTCTTCCTTCTTTCCCTCTCAGACGGCGCTGACAACTCACCTGGTTAATTTTTGCTCCTTCTTCCTTCTTTCTCTTCTGATCAATTCAGATAAGAAAACTTGTAAAAATATCAGACCAAATTTTACCGATGAATAGGAAGAAAAAGAAAACAATATTGATGAGGTCTGAACTGTGAATTCTCATTGACAAATTGCCAAGAAAAGGAGCCAGAGAGAAGGCGATAATGGGAGAAATAAAAAGAACGCAACGTTAGGGTTTGACGCGAGGGCATATTTGGTATGTTCTTGAAATCAGGTCCTCTCGAAGGTAAGGATTAATAATACCACCTTTTGCCGGGATTATTAGTGAGGGGATACCACTCTAATCCCGGGAATTCGGCTAATAAATACCATTGCCCTATTCCCAACCTAACACCGGATAACTTGGCTTAATAATCCCATTCAAAATAATCCGTTGCTTATACCGCCACCAAACGGCCCCTTATATTAAGCTCACCAGTCACCATATAATTAAAATATCACATCTTCTCTCCTAATTTTTGTTTTCTTACATAGAGGCAACAGTAGCACATGCACCATCATTTTGTATGTTGGTCTGTTTTTCTTTACTTTAGGGCTTTGCTCATATTATGAGCTTCATTATGAAATTATCTACATGTTTGATATGTTAGAGTTTAGGATAAATGTGACAAGCGAAATTAAATTCATTACTTCCTTTAGCTTAACTTTGAACTCGAACTCCATTTCTTTTTTGCTGAGACTTTCTCTATAGATTCCTTCACATCATTATCAGAACATGTAATATCTTGTGTGGATTGTGGGTGACTTGCCCACATTTACCGACTCTGGAAGCATGCATGAACAGTGGTCAAAGAAAGGCATTGTCCCAAAAGGGTTATATATGTAAAAAAAAGTAAGAGAGAGAGAGAGAGAGAGAGAGAGAGAGAGAGAGTAATTTTGTCATTACAATGTTTTTACTTGATAATTAATTTATTTTGCATCTATTTTCTTAACAGCCTAGCGCATCAGTAGGGCCCTCTATTCAGAGTAATTTGAATAAAGATTTTGATAAGACACATCAATATTCAAATGATCCACCTTGGGCACGTAAAGCTGATCCCTCTCCAAGCTTGCACTCAGGGTTATATGAGAAAGCAAGAATGACAAATGAAATTCGGGTCAAGTCAGTCATCCTCTGAAACGAATAAAACTGGAGGATGGAAGTAGTACCCCTTTTTCTACGGCAGATGTAAATGTGTCTGTACCTGTGCCAGGATCATCTCAAGCTTTTGATAATTCCAGAATTCAGATTCCAAAAGCAGAAGGACCTTCAGAATCCCAGAAAAGGAATCCTGAGGTGATTTAGTCTCATTTATGATTAATATATTTATGATTTCCGTCGATATATTTTGCTTGTAGTTTTGGCCTGTCAGCAACCTTATTAGTTTTCTGATCTGCTTGGCTCCTTAGCTTTAGGTCTCCAATCAATATTAAAGGTAATGACTGGGGGCGGAGCCACATGTTGTATGACCCCCTTTAGTTTTCTTAATCATCACTTCACTCCCTTATAAAGTGTGATGCTTTTACTACTTATTCGAAGAACTTTTTTGATTTTCTTAACTTTTAGGGAGACTGTTAAATTGCTGAATAAATATAAATTACAACCAACCATTTGATATTAAGCGGTTTTCCTTCTCTGAATCAGCTTCCCCCTGATGTGGATTCTGCGTTGCTGCAGCAAGTACTGAATCTGACGCCGGAGCAGTTAAGTTCATTGCCACCTGATCAGCAGCAACAAGTCCTTCAGCTGCAGCAAATGCTTCGACAATCTACCTAGTTAAGGAAGTGCACTGGTTATTTAAACTTCTTCCATTTTTTTTTTACATTTAGTTGTACAATAGTTCATATCATGAGTGCACGAGAACTGCCCGTGCGTTGTACCGGTTTACATGTCAAAGAACTTATGAGAGAAAGAAATGAGAAATTTTGGGTCTATTCTAAAATGTAGATGTTTAAAGGAAATAATCCTTCTAAAATATTGTTTCCACTTTCAGTCTTTTATAGCTCTCATGTAGCATGTCAGAAGCTCCTTTTTCTTGTTATCAAAATGGTAATTTATATAGGCTCTATATATGCCCATTTGATTTGAACAAATTTCAAAATTTTATGATCATGAATTTGTTGGGATAGGAATAGAGGACCAACCTTGACAGTTTCTTCGGAGGAGTCTAAGGCGGGCGCCTGGGAATGGCGAGGCGGGCGCCTCGCGTTCCGTGGTTCTGGCGTTGGCGGAGACTACTTGAGGCGGGCGCATGATTCCCTTCTTGGCGGGCGCCTCAAACACCGAAGGAATTGACGTGAATTGAAGAATTCCAGGCGGCCGCATCATTCTCCTTGAGGCGCACGCCTCAAGGCTAGCGGAGGGAACTTGTTTTACGGGCTTTGTGTTTACTGGGCTTAGCTAGGGTTGGTTGATATTCTTTCTTGGGCATATATAAAGTAATGTTTCGCCCCCAATTCAATTGTAACACATATTTTACATTCATAGTGCAAGATCCTGGCTTGGTAGTGCCCCCAGACGTAGCCAATCAATTTGGTGAACTGGGTTAACAATTTCTTGTGTTCTTTTCTGTTTTTCATTGATTTCTTGTGCTTGGTTTGTGTGCGATTATTATTCTTGTAGGTTTGCTTGGGTGTGGAGGGACATATTCACAACAACTGGTATCAGAGCTCTTGGTTTAGGATCAAGGGAGTTGTTCCAAGCAATCAAGAATGGGCAAAGACAAACAGGCGGTGGAGAAATTCGATGGGTCTGACTACGGATATTGGAGGATGCAGATTGAGGATCTCTTGTACAACAAAGATCTCTACAAGCCTCAAGGGTGTCAAACCTAAGATGAAGATCAGAAGAATGGGAACTCATGGATCGGAAGGCTTTAGGGGTGGTTAGATCTACTTTGTCAAAGTGGATCGCGAAGACTACCAGAAGGCGACAACCACCAAGGAGCTATTGGATTATCTTACGAGAGATTTGAAACTCCGTCTGCCGCAAATAAGGTTGATTTGATACGCAAGATGGGTAGTCTCAAGATGCAAGAGGGAGGATCCTTGGCTAAGCACATCGATGAATTTATGGATGTCATAGATTCATCGACAAATGGTGGAGATCAAGTTCGATGATGAGGTTCATGCATGCTTGTTGCTAGCTTCTTTACCGGCAAGTTGGAGCGGAACGGTGGCTCGCAATCAACGCTTCGGCAGTAAGAAAAATTGAAATATGATGATGTTAAAGACTTTCTTTTAGGTGAGGAAAATCGCATGAAGAAGTTGGGGACATCAAGTACTTCGGGAGCGGCTTTAGCTACTACTAGTAGGGGAAGCCGGTACTAGCAAACAAGGGAGGACCGAATCTAGGGAGAACGGTGTGAGTGGTAAGGGCAAAGCCGATGAGACCAAGGATAAACCGAAGGTTGCGAAGGATCTGTTCGGTGCTATTATTGTAAGGAGTTGGGACACTTTAAGAGGGATTGTCCAAATCGTAAGGGCAATCGTGCGAATGTGGCGATTGAAGGTGATGATGTGCGGTTACGAGTGTTAGTAGTGCACTAGAATCATGGGTGCGGATTCGGGGCATCATTCCACTCTTGCGGGCATAAGGAAGAGATGGATAATTACACTTCCTGTGATTTCGGGAAGGTCTATCTAGGCGATGGCGAGCCTTTGGAAATCAAGGGAAGGGGGATGTCGATAGGAGCATCGGACGGGAAGGTTCTACATCCGAACGAGGGTCGAGACACATTCGGGTTTGAAAAGAACCTACTTTCGGTTGGGCGGTTGGACGAAGGGTTACAAGGTGACTTTCGGCTGCGAGGCTGGATTATTACCAAGGAGGATTGTGAGATCGCTCGGGGTAATAAGGAGGGTACTTTGTATTTGGCGAACAACACCAAGGATAGTATTGCGGTGGCGGCGGCAAGGGTGATACCGATTTGTGGCACTTGTCGATTGGGTCACATGAGTGAGACAGGGATGAAGGTTCTTTGTTCTAAGGGTCTACTACCGGGTTTGAAGACGATCAACGTGGGGATCTGCGAAGATTGTATGTTTGGCGAAACAAGGGAGGAATAATTTCTCGGGACAGGTAGGGGATTGAGGGAAGCAAAGTTGGAATTGGTTCACATGGACTTGTGGGGGCCATCTCCGGTTACATCTCTGGGTGGCGCGTCCTATTACATGACTTTCATTGATGATTCTACAAGGAAGGTCCGGTCTATTTCTTGAAAGGGAAAGATGAGGCTTTCGAGGTGTTCAAGAAGTGGAAGGCTTTGGTGGAGAATCAAACGGGACTTAAGCTTAAGTGCTTGAGATCAGACAACGGTGGGGAGTATGAGCTCGGGGAGTTTAGGGAATATTGTGCTGCGAATGGTATTCGTATGGAGAAGACTCCAAAGAAGACTCCACAACTCAACGGGGGTAGCGTAAAGGATGAACGAGAACATTGAATGAGCGGGCTAGAAGTATGAGATTGAAGTGTGGACTTCCGAAGACGTTCGGCATATGCGGTTGACACGGCGGCTTTCTTGATCAATCGGGGACCATCGGTTCCATTGGGGAAACGGAATTCCAGAGGAAGCTTGGAGTGGCAAGCGGTAAATCTGTCCTTTCTTCGCATATTTGGCTGCGTTTCTTATGTACATGTTGATTCTATTTGAGAGAACTAAATTAGATGCTAAATACAAGTGTACATTTATTGGGTATGGCGGGGATGACTTCGGGTATAAATTTTGGGATGATCAAAACCATAAGGTTATTCGTAGTCGAGATGTGGTATTCAATGAACGAGGTTTTGTACAAGGACAGTAAAGGGGGCATCCGATGATACTAGTTCGGAACCGGATATTGTTGAGGTGGAGGTTCCTAACTCGGGTGGGAGCGGGGCAGGTTCATGTTGACCATGGTCGTGAGGTCACCGAAGATGAACCACGTACTCAGAACCGGATATTCATTGCGTAGATCCAGCAGATTGCGTGGATCACCCGACAGTATACTCCTTCGAATTATTATTTGTTGTTGACGATGATAATGGGGAACCCGGGGAGAATGTTATGCGGAGGCGATTCGTAGTGTGCCTTGTGATAAGTGGAAAGCTGCGATGGATGATGAGATGGTCTCATTGAAGGCAAACAAAACTTGGGAGTTGATGAACTACCTAAGGGGAAGAAGGCACCGCATAACAAATGGGTTTACGGGATCAAGGAGGAAGCGGACGGTAGCAAGCGTTACAAGGCAAGGCGGTTGTTAAAGGGTTTCAGCAGAAGTACGGTATTGACTACACCGAGGTATTCACTCCGGTTGTGAAGATGACCACTATCGAATGGTTACGGGGATAGTAGTGGCGGACAACTTGCTGCTTGAACGAGATGGATGTGAAGACGGCCTTTCTTCACGGGGATTTGGAGGAAGAGATCTACATGGCACAACCGGAGGGTTACTTGTCTAAGCGGTAACGAGGAGCTAGTTTGCGGATTGACTAAGAGCTTGTATGGCCTTAAACAAGCTCCTGGCGATGGTACAGGAAGTTTGATGGATTCATGCACGACATTGATTTTATTAGATGTGAGGCGGATCATTGTTGCTACTTCAAGAACACGGACAATGGGTACATTATCTTGCTGTTATATGTGGACGACATGTTAATAGCGGGCTCTAGCAGTAGAGAGGTAAACAGGTTGAAGACTCAGTTGTCAGAACGGTTCGAGATGAAGGATTTGGGAGAGGCAAGGAAAATCTTGGGCATGCGGATTGACCGGAATAGGGAGTCGGGTAGATTGGTTCTTTCACAAGCAGAATATGTTGAGAAAGTCTTGGCAAGGTTTTGTATGGAAGAGGCGAAGCCAACGGGGACACCATTGGGTTTGCACTTCAAGTTATCCGAGAAAGACTCGCCTAGGGACAAGGAAGAGCGTGACAAGATGGAGAGAACTCCATATGCTTCAGTTGTGGGGAGTCTCATGTATGCAATGGTGTGTACAAGGCCGGACATTGCACATGCGGTGGGAGTAGTCAGCCGGTTCATGGGCAATCCGGGGAAAGCAACATTTCGGAAGCGGTTAAGTGGATCCTACGTTACTTGAAGAATGCATTTGGTAAGGCTCTATGTTTTTCAAGCAAGGAAGTGGTGTTAGCGGGTTATGTTGATGCGGACTTGGCATCAAGTGATCTTGATAAGAGGAGAAGTACTACGGGTTATGTGTTTACATTGGGTGGTACAGCAATCTCCTGGGCTTCTAAGTTACAAAAGATCGTGGCTCGATCATTGCTGAAGCGAGAATATGTGGCGATGTGACGAAGCAAGTAAAGAGATGGTTTGGCTGCAGAACTTCTTGGGTGAACTTGGGAAGACGCGAAGTGGTAATATTCTCTACGGTGACGGTCGAGTGCAATTCACTTGGCGAGAATCCGGCGTTTCATTCGAGGACAAAGCATATTGAACTAAGGTTTCACTACATCGGGCATCTCTTGGAGGAGAAGACTTTGTGGCTTGAGAAGATATTGGGATCGGAGAATCCAGTGACATGTTGACAAAGGTTGTGAACCTTGAGAAATTGAAGGCTGTCAAAGCTTCGGTGGGCTTGAAGAATGAAAGAGGAGGATGGCACTACCATGATCGAGGTGAGCACTAGGAGGACACCAAAGATGAGTTGAAGATCGGATACGGGGCTTGTATATGCGGTTGATCTCTAGGTGGGAGATTGTTGGGATAGGAATAGAGGACCAACCTTGACAGTTTCTTCGGAGGAGTCTAAGGCGGGCGCACAGGAATGGCGAGGCGGGCGCCTCGCGTTCCGTGGTTCCAGCGTTGGCGGAGACTACTTGAGGCGGGCGCATGATTCCCTTCTTGGCGGGCGCCTCAAACACCGAAGGAATTGACGTGAATTGAAGAATTCCAGGCGGCCGCATCATTCTCCTTGAGGCGCACGCCTCAAGGCTAGCGGAGGGAACTTGTTTTACGGGCTTTGTGTTTACTGGGCTTAGCTAGGGTTGGTTGATATTCTTTCTTGGGCATATATAAAGTAATGTTCCGCCCCCAATTCAATTGTAACACATATTTTACATTCATAGTGCAAGATCCTGGCTTGGTAGTGCCCCCAGACGTAGCCAATCAATTTGGTGAACTGGGTTAACAATTTCTTGTGTTCTTTTCTGTTTTTCATTGATTTCTTGTGCTTGGTTTGTGTGCGATTATTATTCTTGTAGGTTTACTTGGGTGTGGAGGGCCATATTCACAACAGAATTATGCTTCATTTGTTCATAGTAAATGTTCCATAGTAAATGTTGCACTTTCTTACTTGTTCATATAAAAATAAATGTTGCACTTGCATAGTCTTAGTTTTTTTGTGTAAATTACTATGGTGCATGTCATGTGGAAGGTAGATCGTATTTTTCCGGAAAACATTTTCCGGGGGCTAACCAAACACCGTAAAACAGGTTATTTTCCGGAAAACATTTTCCGGAAAATGTTTTACGGTGAAACAAACGGAGCCTTAGTCTCATTTATGATTAATATATTTATGATTTCCGTCTATATATTTTGCTTGTAGTCATGCAAGTTGTACTTTGGCCTGTCAGCAACCTTATTAGTTTTCTGATCTGCTTGGCTCCTTAGCTTTAGGTCTCCAATCAATATTAAAGATTAGTAAAAGCCCGTGTTCAAGGACACCTTTTTTTTTTTTTTTTTTTTAATTAAGCCCGTGTCCGAGGATTTTTTTTTTTTTTTTAATTAATTTTTTTTTTCAAGGGCAAAATGGGAAAGGAACAACTTAGTGAAGGCAAAATGAGAAATTTGACAGATAAAATTGTTCATTGTACAGTTCATCCCCCTTTATCATTTATACTATAGATAATGATTGCGGGCAGAGCCACATGTTGTATGACCCCCTTTAGTTTTCTTAATCATCACTTCACTTCCTTAGACTACTGCCATCGGTGACCCTCAAGGGAGGGTCACCAGATAAGACAAAACCCAAAAAAAAATAAAAATAAATAGAAAGTCACCGTTTTTGCATGCCCCGGGCAATTAGCCGACCCAAGAGTTGGGTCAGGTTGTTTTCTCCTTTTTGCCACATGTCACCCAATAATTGGGTGGCATGTTTTTATATAAATATATTTTTAAAATTAATATATTTTATATAATTATATAAAATAATAATTATATAAAATAATAAAATAAAAAATATATCAAGTAAATTATAAATTATGAATTTATAATTGTATGGGTAATTATTTTTAATAATTGTACGGGTAATTTTAGAAATATTATTACTAATACATTATTTAAAAAAAAATAAAATGATAAGTATTTTAGATAAGTTGGAGTAAAGAGAAATAAATATTTTATTAAAAGGTTGGGTTGGGGTTGGGTCACTGATGGGAGTATAAATTATATAAGGTTGGGGTTGTGTATATGAAAGTGAGAGAAATTAATATTTTATTTGAGGTTGGGTTGGGTCGGGTCAGGGTCACTGATGGGGATAGTCTTATAAATGTAGAAAGTGTGATGCTTTTACTACTTATTCGAAGAACTTTTTAGATTTTCTCAACTTTTAGGGAGACTGTTAAATTGCTGAATAAATATAAATTACACCCAACCATTTGATATTAAACGGTTTTCCTTCTCGATTCTGACTTCCCACGATGTGGATATCTGCGTTGTCCGCAGCAAGTACCGAATCCGACACCGGAGCAGTTAAGTTCATTGCCACCCGATCGCCAAGAACAAGTCCTTCACTGGCAAAGAAATGCTTCGACAATCTACCTAGTTAAGGAAGTGCACGGGTTATTTAAACTTCTTCCGTTCTTTTTACATTTAGTTGTACAATAGTTCATATCACTGAGTGCACGAGAACTGCCCTTGCGTTGTACCGGTTTACATGTCAAAGAACTTGTGAGAGAAAGAAATGAGAAATTTTGTGTCTTCTATTCTAAAATGTAGATGTTTAAAGGAAATAATCCTTCTAAAATATTGTGTCCACTTTCAGTCTTTCATAGCTCTCATGTAACATGTCAGAAGCTCCTTTTTCTTGTTATCAAAATGGTATTTATATAGGCTCTATATATGCCCATTTGATTTGATCAAATTTCAAAATTTTATGATCATGAATAATGCATCATTTGTCCATAGTAAATGTTACACTTCCTTACTTGTTCATATAAAAATAAATGTTGCACTTGCATAGTCTTAGGTTTTTTTTTTTTTTTTTTTTTTTTTTTTTTTTTTTTTTTTTTTTGTAAATTACTATGGTGCATGGAAGTTTTAAAAAATAATCATAATGTTCGAGAAGTTTCTTCACATGTTGTATTGTTTCTATAATACCGTATACAATATTATAGTTACATACGAATGAATATAATACTGTATTGCATGAGGTATTTCTATTAATACTGCATATATAAGAACTTTCGAGTCATTTCGTTTTAATCAGAAACTTAAGGGAAGTGATTTGTCCAAAAGAAACCTTCGGGTGAGGGAAATAATTTGTCTAAAAGAAACTTTCGGATCAATTTCTCTTTTAAAAAAAGTTAATAACTCCTCCGATCAGCAACTTTTTGGGAACATTTATCAAAAACTATTTTTGAAAGATGGTTATTACAAAAAAACCAAACAAGTTGAATATTACAAAAAACTCTTTAAATATTATAAATTTTTTTTTTTTTCGTTTATCTGTCAAACAACTGATAAATGCATTTATCGATTATAAACAATCGATTAATAAATTTATCAATGTAAAATGCATTTATCAGTTGTTTAATCAAAAAATCAAGCAGAAAATACTATTTGAAAAACTGATAAATGAATTTATCAATTATAAACAATTGATAAATGCATTTATCAATTGGTTTAACCAAAAAATCAAGCACAAAATACTCTTTAAAAAACTGATAAATAAATTTATCAGCTATAAACAATTGATAAATGCATTTTACATTGATAAATGCATTTATCAGTTGTTTTAACTGAAAAGGCAAAAAAAAAAAGAAAAATAGTTTTTTGTATTTTTTTATTTTTCGTTGTAAATAACATCTTTTTGAGATAATTTTTGATAAAAACTTGTAACTTTTCTTTAGTTAATAACTCCTCCCAATCAGTGATTTTAGGCAAAAATTCCTTACATTTGACAGAGCAAGGATTTTCCCATTAAAATAAGATTAATCCCTAATAAAAAGAACGGATATACATTACAACCATAAGGATATATACAAGCCTCCAAACCATTTAAAGTACATAACAAAAAAACAATAAACAACAACAACAACAACAACAACAACAACAACATTAGTTAAAAGAAGAAGAAAACAACAAACATAGCAACAACTTAAGCAACATCTATATATCTAACATTTCTACGACTTTCCTGAACATCCTTCTTCGGAACCTCCACATTCAACACTCCATGTTCCAGCACGCACTTGATTCCATCCGGATTAACATTCTCCCAAGAACCTAACCTCCTCACGAAGCTGCCTCGGCGCCTTTCCATCCGGTGCCACTTGCCGGTGATCACATCCTCTTCCTCCTTGACCCGCTCCCCGCTAATCTGCAGTATGTTTCCATACTCCACCTCCACCTCCACCTTCACTTCCTCTTTCCTCACCCCTGCGGCCAACAAATATTCTATGTAAAGCTGCTAATACTGATTTTGCTAACATGCACCCGGGTGACAGTATTGCGCATATGCCTACTGCACACCCTATTCCTGCTGCCTGTTTTTCTTTCATGTGTGATAGTGCATCACAAAATAGAATCAAGCTTTAAATAAAAGAACACTACTCTATATTATGTACTACGCGTATTTAAAACTACTGCAACGATCGATATTGACTGTTAGTAGAGCCGTCAATACGGGAATACGAGACGGGACGAAATTACGTTGTCCCACGATGGGAACGGGACGAGACGGGACGGGACAAAACGGGACGGGACTAAAATACTCCGTCCCATCCCGTCCCATTTGCGGGACGCGGGACCCATGCGGGACCCGTTGACTAAGAGGGATAAGCGTTGACTAGACGCCAAAATCAATATTCATAAATATAATATCATTATGGAAGCTGAATAAAGTTAGTGATAACACATACATTGCAGAAATGCAATGTATGTGCAAACACATGATCAGAGAAGGGATAGATATATCATTATAAAGCACTGCTCAGCTATTGATTATTTGTTCTTTTTACTAGTTGAAGGCTTCATATCCAAGTATATAATGGTCTTGTTTGCTAGATCAGAGATGGTAACAAGAAACATGAATAGGCAATATAGATAATTTCCTTGATTACAGCCAGAGCTGTCAATTCGGGAATACGGAACGGGACGAAATTATGTTGTCCCACGACGGGAACGGACGAGACTAGACGGACAAAACGGGGACGGACTAAAACTCCGTCCCATCCCGTCCCAAATCTATTGCGGGACGGGACGTCCCGACGGGACCGTCCCAACGGGACCGTCCCAACTTGACGGCTCTAGCTGTTAGTCATGATCCAGGCCACGGAAAACTTTGTTATACTAATACTCACACTTTTTTACACTAACACTGACACTTAATAATACATGCACCGTCACTCTTTACACTGACACTTTGTTACTCTAACACTGACACTTTTTTACACTGATATTTAATAATACATGTAATATTTAATAATACATGTAATGACACTTTTTACACTGTCACTTTGTTACTCTAACACTGACACTACCGAGGAAATCAAAACACGTTTTTTCTAAACTTAAGAAAAAACGCGTTTTTTTATAAGATTTTGACAATAAATTTTGATCAAATATTAATGTTAATCTAATCATTCTATCGGTGAAACTCTAAAAAATATTATAAATAAATGATTGATAAATTATTTAATAATTTATCATTAACAATTTCTTAAATTGATAAAGTTTAATAATCGACTTTATCAACCATTTTTTTTTCAATGAATATCGTGACTAGTCCATTTAATCGTTCTTGTTGTTGAGATATATGTTTAATAGAGAATTCTTTATCAGTTTCAATTTCGAAAAATTCTTTTTAGTCTTGCATCAGTTGTAATCGACTTTCAATTGCTTTCGGTTTTTGGCTTCTCAAGGTTAGATTTTTTTTTTTTTTTATAAAGTTAATTTTCAATTTCGGAATTGTGTTTTGCCGTAGATTAATCACACATTCTAAGGAGATTATTTTGTTTTAGACTAGGGTCAAAAATTGGGTCGATACAAATAATTAGGGCTACCACTGGTCCACTACAAATAATTAGGGCTACCACTAATGGATTGGATAAGAATTTTGGGCCCAAATACTAAATTTTTGGGCCCAACTAGCTATTTTTTTTTAGAGTTACTATTTAAACCCCAAAAAAACTATGAGTAAACCCCAAATGAAAAAATTGCAAAAATGTCATTGAGGCTAATTACTTCTTTACCCCTATTTTCATCTTCCCCTTTACAATTAAATTTCACCTACCATTCTTCTTCCATTAATTTACCACACTTACCACCCCCTCCCATTCATTTACAGCCCCCCCCCCCCTCCTTCTACAACCATTACTCCCTCTCTTCAAAATTTTTATTACAAAAATTTTCATATTTTCTTCAAATCAAAAGCAAGAATCATGGATGAAATGACAATCCAAGCAAATAATAATGAAAGTTTCTTTACTCTATCATTATATTTTCCATTTTAATGCAGCAAGTTAAAAAAAAAAAAAAAAAAAACGAAATTTTCCATAGTCGGCCGCACAAGCCGATTCGGCATAAAGTCGGTCATTCGACCGATTCTGGGCAAAAGGTCGTCCAAGATCTTGACCGACTTCCTAGACATTTTGCACCATACCCGCCGACTACATGGACATTTTACCACCATACCCTACCGACTATTTGGCAAAAAGTCTGGTCACCTCCGGCCGACCCCTTGTTTTTTCATAAAACCTCCCTAATTGTTTCATTTATATGTACATAGTTAAAAATTATAGTCATATAAACTGATTTTACCATTATTTTTCATCTATGAATCCTTTAAAAAAAAAAAAAGGAAAAATCAATGGGTCGGCAGGTAGTGGCCGATTCTGGGAATATAGTCGGTCACCTCCAGCCGACTACTTTGAAGAGAAGTCGACCAACAGGGGCCGACTTTCTACTCTCTGTGAGAAGCACCACCGGCCGACCCCTGCAATATGAGTACCATTTACATTTTTTTTTGAAATTTTCAGGGATATATTTTCTATAAATCAGAATTCTTCTTGTTCTTCGACCCACTTGAGGATTTGTTGTTCTTGTCAATACAAAGCAAATAAAAAAAATTAAAAAAAAAAAATAAAAAAATAAAGGGTCAGTCCAAAGACCAGTTGATTTTATAGGTGAAAGTCGGCTCTGCATGATGTAATAATTAGCCAAAGCCTGGCAGGCAAGAAATGGCCGAACTATTTACCCGCAGCCTGGCTTGCACTGGCCGACCCAAGCCGCCGACCCAAAGCAAACCTCAACAGAAATGAGAGAGGAATCGGCAGAAATGAGAGAGGAATAAGGAAAATGGATTTTGAAATTGAGAGTTAATTTGGGTGTTGGGATTGGTTTGAAGAAGTGGGTTTGGATAGAAAAGGGAGAGAATTCAAGGATTTTGTAGAGTTTGTTAACTTGGTGGGAAGAAGATGAAGGTGAAGGATTAGAAGGAGGTTGAGAAGAGTTGTTGAAGGAGAAAAAGTCGTCGTCTTCTTCTTCTTCTTCTTCTTCTTTGAGAAGAGTTGTTGAAGGAGAAAAAGTCTTCTTCTCCTCCTCCTAAACTCTCCTTTTTTTTCAAAAGTTGGACCGGACCGGCCCGATATATTTTGCGCTTCCAACTTGCATTCAACTTCGCAAACATGGGCCAAAATATATAAATGGACATCTCAAGTAGTACAATCATTTAAGGATATTTTAAAACGTTCACGATCTCGATTTTTGATGTAGCCCGCCCGACCCAATCAGGCTGTAGTACCTAAAACCCAATTAGGGTGTGAAATAGAGATAATGGTTAAAGACATACGCGAATTCAGGATTTGAAATTGCGTGAGCTTGATATTTAAAAAATATTTAAAAAATATTGTAAACAATAACAATCGAGAAAAGTAATTTCATATATATAAAAAAAGTTACATATAGTAGTGGATGACTTAGGTAAAAAAAATTGAGAAAAGGCTAAATCCGGCCCGGTTAAAGAGAGAATACCTGGAAGATCAACAAAAAAGATGTGGGCTTTATCAGTTTCACGCCAGTCAACACTGGCGTGAGTCAAAGCAGCTATATCATCACCCTGCTTGTCACGGTCCTTGACTGGGTCCCATATCCGCCACGGCGACCACCACCTCCGTACCACGGCCCGACCGAAGAAGACATTCCGCTGCAATGGCCCTAGGCCTCCTCTTGCTTGAAGGTTACTTGAATTCGAGTCGGAGATGAGTCACGCGTGCGTGTTTGGTTGTTAATGTGCTGGATGGTTCTTGTTTTGCCACCTCCATTTAATGATTCATCCACGTAGCCTTGTCATCATGTAGTACACGTCACCTACACAAAATTCATGTAGATGGGCAAGAATATATTTATTTATTTATTTTTTTTTTAAATATTTTGTTTGACTAGTTCATCTCGTACATTCATTCAATTTGTGTGGAATCCCGTCCCTTGATTGTACTAGATTTTTGTGCATTTGAATTAGAATAACCTCAAAGTCTACAATTGGCTCAATTTGACTTGATTTGAGCCATTTACGAATCCAACCACTGTTTTTCGATCAAATCGAATCATTACAAAATTAAAATTGAGCGGAATCAAACCCGATTGATCAAGTTTGATTATGTCCTGATTCAAATTTATAGAACGAAGAGAGAGAGAGAGAGAGAGAGAGAGAGAGAGAGAGAGAGAGAGAGAGAGAGAGAACGGGATGCCGAAGGAAGGAGCTCAAAGGAGGAAAGAAGCCAGAGGCAAAAAGGGGCAAAGGAAGAGAACACCTTACGCAATTTCAATTTTAAAAAGAACTAGTTTAACCCCCGTGCGATGCACGGACAGTTAATAACGAATAACTGATTGAAAATTAAACGAATACAAAAAAAAATAGAGATGTTTGTAGACATTATAAAAAAAAGCTTTGAAAAATATATTGCCAGTAAAAATATCAGATTGAAGGTCATTAAAATAAATATAGTGTTATATCCGTGCGATGCACGAGTAGTTATTAATGTTTAAAAAGACGAAAATTAAATAAAATGACTATATGGGACAAACATTTTTATATATTGTGAAACACATCTTTAAAAGACAACTTTATCAGTACAAATGTCGAAATAGGAAGGAAGTGAATTATTACATATCAATATGTTCGGACCATTGGGAATGTGAAATTTCGATAATGCAAAATATAATTGAGAATACCAAAATACATAGTATCTATTAGAAAAAAAATCAACAAAAGATAAATATATACCTTGACTTTTATTAAATAATGAATAAGTGATTCACCCATTAATTAAATACAAACCCAAATCCAAATTCATCATCCCCTATATGATCACTCCATGAATTCTCTCCTCTATCAATTATTTTAATTCATCTTCATATATTTTTTAAAAAAATTATTAGACATACATACACATAAACAAATTAAAGTAATACATAATAATATCGGGAATTTTATAAATAACGAAAATTAACAAATAACTTTAAAAATTGAATATTATTATTGTGTATTAGTTTTGTAAAATAAATCTAAATTTTGAAATAAACATTTTACAAATATAAATTATATATAAATTATATATATATATATATATATATATGAACAGAGCCAATAACGCAAGGGGGTAAATTGACCCTCCTCCCCCGTTAAACTCTATATATATCCCATTATTTTTTTTATTATTATTTCAACCGATATCCCATTTTATTTAATGTATACAACAAATAATACTTCGAGAATAAGCTTCTGAGTTACCAAAACAGCATGCTCAAAAGACGACAATTAAAATAAAACAAACTGAAAAAGCGAGTTGTTTTATATATTGTGAAAATTTTCTTGAATAATATATTGTTAGTACAAACATCAAAGTGGTCAGTATATCATCATTACATATCAATATTTAAAATCATTTACCTTTGAAATAAATTGTTTGATATATCGAACTAAAAAAAAAAAAAAAAACAAACCCAATCCTACTTTTTAAATAGAAACCAAAGTCCACGTTCATCACGCTCCCCCATATATATATATATATATTATATTAAATAACCCTATATACTTTATAAATACACAATGATTTTGTTTAAAAAAATTTAACATCATCCCAACTCATCGTCCTATACCAACCACTTTTACTTTATTTTAGATTCTTTATACATAGTATCTATTGGAAAAAAAAAACCAACAAAAGATAAATATCTACCTTGAATTTTATTAATAGGCATGACATAAGAGGAAAACAATAATAAAAATATCGTGAAATGAAAAATAAAGTATCATACACTTTAAAATGTTTATTACAGATAATTATGAGACATTAAATAATGAATAAGTGATTCACCCAATAATTAAATACAAACCTAAATCCAAATTCATCATCCCCTATATGACCAATCCATAAATTTTCTCCTCTATCAATTATTTTAATTCATCTTCATATTTTTTTTAAAATTATTAGACATACATACAAATAAACAAATTAAAGTAATACATAATAATATCGGGAATTTTATAGATAACGAAAATTAACAAATAACTTTAAAAATTGATTATTATTATTATTGTGTATTAGTTTTGTAAAATAAATCTAAATTTTGAAATAAACATTTTACAAATATAAATTATATATAAATTCTCTCCTTTATCAAAGTGGTCAGTATTATCATCATTACATATCAATATTTAAAATCATTTACCTTTTAAATAAATTGTTTGATATATCGAACTAAAATAAAAAAATAACCATATTACCCACCCAGTTATTAAATAGAAACCAAAACCCACATTAATCCCAACTCATCGTCCTATACTCCACCACTTCCATTTATTTTAGATTCTTTATTTTTATGATTAGTAAAATTATTATTATTAATATTATTATTATTATTATTATTATTATTATTATTATTATTATTATTATTATTATTATTATTATTATTATTATTATTATTATTATTATTATTATTATTATTATTATTATTTATACGAAAAATAAATACTTCACACTTAATAAAAATAAATTTATATTTAAAAAAGAGTATTTTTTTTCTTTGTCCAAATCAAATGAAAAAGTCTCTATTTAAAGAGAAAAATAATTATGAATTATGGTGTAAAAATAAATTTATTTTAAAAAAGAGGATTTTTTTATTATCATTTATAATTAAAAAAATTACTTCAAACTTAAGTAATTTTCACGAAAAAGAAATTGAAAATTAATAAAAGATACTCCCTCCGTCCCAACCTAGTGTACACTTATTTCCCGTTTGATCCATCCCAGCCGAGTGTGAACTACCATAAATGACAAAGGTTTTAATATTTTATATTCTCCCTGTGGGCTCCTCCCAACTCCCGAGACCTATAAACTTGTGTCCCAGGATGGAGAGTCCCAAAATACACCTTCTAAAAAAAAACTTTTCTTTACTTTTAATTGAAAAGTCAACAACTCATTTTCAAAACATTTTCAAAATAACCTCTCTACACGGAGGCGATATATAAACCTGTTTAAAACCAAACACACCCTGCTTATACAAATATACAACTGGTAAGGCTTACACAAGCCAACCATACAACAAACCAACTCAAGCTTACTTACAAAACAAACCAACGGAAACAAGTTTGTAAAAGTTTTATATACAAAGCCTTTCCCCAAAAGAATAACAACCACAATCCCAACTCCCCAATACAACACATACCCCGAAAACTAAAAGAAGTCCAAACTCTGTCCCCCGGCCTCACTGGTCCCGTCCTCCTGTCTCAGCGGGATCTAAAAAATAAAGGGAGAAGGGGTGAGATAACATCTCATCAAGCTATTATGTATGCAACAATATGCCATACAAGATGCAACACATAAACAGGTTGCCCAATATTGGAAAACAAGAAACACATTACGTTACCTTTTCCCCGCCGACCAATAAGTCATATAACATGCGACACATACACAAAGTTGCTCAATCACATTGGGAAAACAAGAAACACTTTACGTTACCTTTCCCTTTACCTTTTCCCCATCTCGGGTCATATGTAGTACTACAGCTGGGAGTCATACTCCTCTCATTTGGTGAAGCGCTAGTGCACATTCACCTCTTATACGACCCCTTATACGAGATCCATATAAGCCGCTCGCTATCATGTGGCATGACCGCACATATCCACAAGCCGAACCCTCAATCCGTGGCCACAGAAGGGGGTGAACGGTCCAAGTATAAAGACATCCAACCACCTTATGAAATACTTTCTCATAAGTGATGGGATTCTCTATACCCCCGAAGATCAACTGGTATACCATAGTCAAGCACATTATAGATACTTGAAAATAAGTCCACCCAATGGGACACCAACATATATAAAACATGGTATTGCAACTCATGATAAACAATGAAAATAGTGCAACACGTATTTAACACTATGCGCACAAGTAACTATGAATATGTAAACTCGTATGGCACAAAGCATAGCACATAAGTCCTACACATTCATTATACAATATGTAAACCAGAAGCAGGATACGACCATTCCTGTCCAAATCAAATAAATAGCGCACAACACATTTGATGCACACTAATAACAAATAACCCTATACAGGTCATCACGTAAGGATACAATATAATATAAGTAACCCTACGCGTACATCCTATAACATTAAACACCTTCTCTAAAGGTTCCAAGTTCAAATACCAAGTTTTATAAACTTTGGTTCAAGTTCGTAATTGCCTTCCAAGCATTTTCAGAACATTATTTAAAGCTCTTCCCAGTATCTATTTGAACCATTTAAAGTTTCATAAGGGAGTACTAAACTTGTACTAGATATGCAGTTAAAGAGGGATTAATCTATACTCATTTAACTATATTAAAAAGCTTGCAAAGACAGTACAACAACAAAACAATTACCCACATCAACATACGTTGAAACCAATTTAAGGACAATTCTATACTCCCATCCGTCCCTGGAGTTAACCCACCAACCACTTCAGACTAAGACTAAGGTATAGTGAAGATAAATCACAACTATAGGTCCTTTCCCAGAGGTTGATTTTCTTTACAAAATTACTCCCTCGGTTCGACAATAATGGTAGAATAAGAGAATAACATTTTAACCTTTAATATTTAATAATGAAGTACCATAAACAACGTACTAAATCTTGGCTGATTTAATTTCATTCTCAACTCTAATAAAAATTCTCCCAAAACTACCCAGGACCATTTATATCACGTAATATCAACATTTAATATAGAATGAACAATTATTGAAAGAAATCATAATAACTTATCAAAATTTGCCGAAATAAAAAGAAGATTTAATCGGCTATTCTTGTTCTAATCAACTCCCTGATCACAAATATGAAGTCGAAATTTGAAACAGAGCAACGGTTGAATTTCTAGGATTTTCTGAAGGCAACCCTAGGTTTAGGAACGGTACGAGTATACTGAGAGAGAAGAAGAAGAACTGAGAAGGTGAGAAGGAAAAGCTTCTCCATCTATCTACTAGTATTATGTATTATTACAAGCTTGCCTTTGCCATGTGAAGAGCCACGTGAAGAAGCCTTGCAAGACCTTGCCACGTGAAGATTTTTTCCAAACAAATCCATTCCATTTTTTTTCTTTTATTATTATTATTATTATTACTCCCTCCTCCTCATAATAAAATGCTACTTATTTTCCTTATAACATTTCTATTTAAAATTTCAAATGTTATAACTTTAACACATAATTTTTCATTTCCCTCATTTAGATATTATATATTTAAATTTAATTTAATAACATCTAAAATTACGGAAATGACTAAATAAACACATAATCACTCCAAATAGCAAATAATGCATAATATGAGATGCAATGCACCCCACTCCCACGTGCTCCACGTGTGATCAAAATGGTGCCTAGTTTAGGGTCGTGACACTTCCTGCCCCACCCACTCATTCTCTCTCTTCATTTTTCACCATACAATTTATTCAACCAACCTACTATTAACTCTACTCATTCTCTTTCTTCATTTTCTACCACACATTTTCATTATCTTAATAGTATTTCTTAGTTATTGTGCCCAAAATCTTAGTGCACACTTGGGTGGGACGGAGGGAGTAATTAACAAATTTATATTTAAAAATGATAATTTTTTTTTTGTCCAAATCAAATGAAAGAAGTATCTATTTAAAGAGAAAAAAAAATTATGAATTTTGGTGAAAAAAAAATTAAAAAAAATTAATTTAATATATAATAATTGAGCTCAAAGAAATGGGATAATTTTTTTTTTGAAAATCCATTCAGCCAATCGGTGCTTGCCACGTGTTAAAGTAAAAAAACAAAAAAAAAGGAAAAATCTGATATAACGTGCGTGTGTCGGCGCGTGGGTCACACGCTGTGAGGACCCCGACCCGGAACCTACACGTGTCCCAAGCTGGAGCATCCTCAAACTAACCCAATTTTTCCTAATCTTCTAAAACTTTTATTTAACTTTCAAAATTTAATACAATTATTATAACTATTTAAAATAAATCTACACCTTTTCACAATGGAGAAATAATTGACTAACTTAGAAAGTAAGAAACGGTTTTAATTACAAAAAGGCCTCGGTTATAACATAAAGTAAAGATTTATAAATACAATTCCACAAATGAATTATACCAACGTACACTTTCTATACCAACCTAATCATACCCCGACAATTCCCACAATATAACTTCCAAACTCCTCACCGCCCTTACTTGGCTGGTCCACCTGTCTCAGAATCTAAAAACAGTAAAGGGAGAGGGGTGAGAATAAATCTCAATGAGCTATTATGAATGCAGCAAGATGCCAAACAAAATGCAACACATAGCATGGTAGCACATAACACATTACGAAAGCGGTAAACACATTACGTTACCTCATTTTACCTTTTCCCGTCTGAACAATAAGTCGTACAACGTGGGAGTAAAACTCCACTCTTTGGTGAATTGCCTCCAGCACATTCACCTCTTATAGGACTCATACCCCGAGATCCGTATAAGAAAAGATACCTATAATAGAGTATCCAAAAATAATATATTCCCAGGTACACCAATCGCGGCAGGTGCAGCCAAAGGCTTCTTCATGCTCAATACGATCATTGCATGCGGCCAGCTCTGTGGCCGCGAGAGGGGGAGGGTCACCGGTATGATGGACCTTCAATCACTTATAGAACAAATCAATAATTGATTGACTTCCATCATACCCACCCGAACGCATTCAAGCACATAATAGTTACTTGAATTATAATCCACAAAAAGGGATAATCATATAACAACATGGTAAAATATACTCATGATTCATCCATACTATAGTGCAACAGTTCATGTAATACACTATGCATAATACCATTAACGAATTTAAATTCAAGTAAGGTATCCATATAAACACATAATCCACACCTTCAGGATACCATATAACAATACCAAATAATCCACAAAGGGATAAACAATATAGTCACATGGTAAAATATACTCATGTTCAACAAATATCATAGTGCAACAATTAATTAACACACCATGCACAATATAAACAATGTATATGAACTCAAGTAAGGCAAGGAAGTATTATCGATCCATCCTACAAGGTCACTATACAATACTACATAGCTCCTATAAAGGCTCAAGCTCAAATTACCAAGTGAGAGTCATAATTTATAAGGGACCAAACAAGGTTGCTACACAAATTCTGGTTTAGATTCAAAATTCGCTTCTGGGGTCTTGGGCGACCGCTTCTTACCACTGGGCGACCGCCCAAGTGGACCTCAAAGGCAATTGATGTTTCTGTGGCGATGGGCGGCCGCTCAAGCCCCCATGGGCGACCGCCCAAGCCTCCCTCCAGCACAAAACTCAGATTTTTGACCCTTTTATGCCTAGGTTTCCATTCCTTCTAACCAAGCTTAATTCAAGAACACCAAAAGATACTTTAACCTTACCAAGTCCCATTCCAAACATGTAAACTCAAAACCAAGTAGCCTTAGATTATTTATCTCTACCCATTTCACCCATTTCAACCCTTTTAAATGATCTTCCTTGAACATTAATCTCATTCTATTTCATTTACCAAATCACTCAACTCTTATAAAAAAGTTTCCAAAGCATGAACAATCATCAATATAACAAGATCAACATTAAAGTCATCAACCTTTTATTTTCTTTATATCCTTATTCTTCCAACTTTAACCCCCCATTTCATAATAAAATCAATTCATCCTTAATTAACCCAACTTACTCAAATAACCTTATTTAAAAATACCACATCCTTTAACAACATCCATGAATATCATTCTTACATCTAGATCATTAAACAATTTCTTTACTCCAAGAATATGTCCTAACATTTCAAACAACATTTATAATAACATTAATAATATCAAATATTCCATGAACATTTATTTGAAGGGAAGTCATAATAACTCACTTTAGGAATTAAGAGGTGGATTAAGGATCTTCTTGGCTTGATCAACTCTCCTAGATGCACCCATCACAAAAGTACTCTTAGATTTGAAATTGGAGTAGAATTGGCCTTAGTAGGAACTTGAGTAGTGAGGCTTCCATATTGAAGCTTCCATGGAATTTGTAGAGGAAAATGAAGGAGAAGAAGAAGAGAGGTGGAGTATAAAATGGATAAGGGAAGAGGGGGGGGGGCCGATCCAAAGGAGGGAGTATGGGGAAGTAATAAAAAGTGTAAGAGGTAAGGGAAATGTTGACTTTAGGGACCAAGGAGTGAGGGAATTAGGGGGAAAAGGTTTATGGCCCCCCTACATCTAACTATCTAGGCTTTCACCACAATTCAAAACATTTAAATGAAATCCCCTCATTTTCTATTATTTATTCTATTCAAAATAACCTCCTCATACTTTTATCAAATTTCTATTTTTATTTTCCTTTAAAACATTTATTCATTTCCTATCATTTATCCTAATATAATAAATCAAGTATAATAAAAGGGACACATAATATTAACAATAATTTTAAAGCACACAATATAATATTAAAATTAGTGCCTAGGATTAGGGTCGTTACACACGCGCCAAGGAAAAGTCCAAATTACCCCTCCTCCGCCATTCGACACTTGTCCAAATTGGTTAAAAAAAAAAAAACAACCAATAACTGAATGCCACGTCGCTTTTTGGACTTGTTATTTGCCACTTTGCCACCGCGTGAAATGACTAAAATGCCCCTCGAAACCCAAACAATTACCACTATCTTGTTATTATATATAGATAGACTTGATTAGCTACGCATTACAATGAAAATAACAAAAGTTAAAATAATATTTGAAGCGAATGTAAAGGCAAGCCTGATGTGGATTTCTTAATAGTCCAATTAAGACTACCCACAGTGATTTCATCCCACTCCCCCATTTCATCTAACACTTTTTACACTTTTTCTCATTCACCTAATATTTCATCTACCCATTTCATTTACCCCCACTCCAATGACTAACTTAAATTAAATTTCAACTCCCTCCAACTCATCATTTGATACCCCACTACTTTTATTATATTTAATTTATATTCTTTATTTTTATGATTAGTAAAATAATAATAATAATTATTATTATTTATAATTAAAAAAATATTTCACACTTAATTAAAAAAATACTGCATCAATTTATAGGTAAAAAAAATATAATGATTTTTTTTAAATAAATGCTAAAATGAAGAAGGATAATTGAGAAATGAGTATTTTTTTTTGTGTCCAAATCAAATGAAACTTATATCAATTTATAGAGAAAAAAATGATGAAATTTGGTTAAAAAAAAATATTATTATTAAAAATAAGAAAAATTACAATAAACATAGCTCGCGACAAAAGTAATGAAAGACAATAAAATTATTATATCAATTTGTAGGGAAAAAAATGATGAATTTTGGTGAAAAAAAAAATAAAAAAAATTATAATTTACTAGGTAATAATTCAGCCCAAATTGAAAACTAAGTGTTTTTTTTTTTGTGTCCAAAACAAATGAAACTTATATCAATTTGTAGGGAAAAAATGATGAATTTTGGTGAAAAAAAAATTAAAAAAAATTATAATTTACTAGGTAATAATTCAGCCCAAATTGAAAACTAAGTGTTTTTTTTTTTGTGTCCAAATCAAATGAAACTTATATCAATTTGTAGGGGAAAAAATGATGAATTTTGGTGAAAAAAAAATTAAAAAAAAATTAATTTACTAGGTAATAATTCAGCCCAAATTGAAAACTAAGTGTTTTTTTTTTTGTGTCCAAATCAAATGAAACTTTTATCAATTTGTAGGGAAAAAAAAATGATGAATTTTGGTGAAAAAAAAATTAAAAAAAAATTAATTTATTAGGTGATAATTAAGCTCAAAGATTTGGGATAATTTTTTTTTTCATATATCCAATACTAGTCTTACACGTGGAAAGTTAAAAAAAAAAAAAAAAAAAAAAGGACCAAAATATGTTTCAACCCGGATGAAACATTTCATCCCGTGGTTTCATCCGGCCCAGTTTCATTCGCCCATTGTAAGGCTTCAACTGGATGAAATGGATTTCATCCCCATTTCATCCAGCCCATTGTAGACAGTCTAATAGTCCAATGATAGTATTATTCAATGTATAAATCGATGTAATATATATATATATATATATATATATATATATACTCCCTCCGTCCCACTACAGTTGACACCTCAAGGGTGGGCACGGGAACTAAGAAGAAACAATAAAATAAAGAAAATGTGTGATAGAAAATGAAGAGAGAGAATGAATGTGGTAAATAGTAGTGTTGGTTGAATAAATTGAGTGGTGGAAAATGAAGAAAGAGAATGAGTGGTGGGGTCCATTAATATAAAAATATAAAAACTTGATTATTTTTGGAAGGTG
Organism: Adenophora triphylla var. japonica; assembly: GCA_022495995.1. NCBI lineage: Eukaryota > Viridiplantae > Streptophyta > Magnoliopsida > Asterales > Campanulaceae > Adenophora > Adenophora triphylla. The sequence goes on from JAFEMH010003303.1 coordinate 140,785, forward strand.
TCAAATGAGGTCGGACGACCCAAAATGGAAAAAAATGTCAACTGTAATGGGACGGAGGAAGTATATATATATATATATATATATATATATATATATATATATATATATATATATATATTCCAATATTTGATTGAGAAAATTACGTCCTATTGCCTTATTATAATTTAATCTACTTCTAAAACAACAAATTATCATATTTACCTCCTAGTTTCACATTACAAAATAACTAATCATATAATCCCTATAACTAGGGGTGTTCACGGTCCGGGTTGGTCCGGTTTTTGTCAAAATTTTAGAAAATCAGGACCGGACCAAATACTTCGGTTCTGTAAAAATTTAGGACCAGGACCGGACCATTATATTATAGGACCGGTCCTATCGGTCCGGTTCCAATGGTCCGGTTCCGGTCCGGTTCCATCGGTTCTACAAATTACAATATAATATATTTTTTTACAATAACAAAATCTACAAGCAAAAGCATATTTAAAAACCAAATTGTCGAAGAATATTACAATAACAAAATCAACAGTTAATTACAATATAATATATTTTTTTTACAATAACAAAATCTACGATATGATATTCATTTTGGAATTAAAAATATTATTGGAAACGTTACAAATTGAAATAATTTAGGGGGGTGTAAATGAACTTTTAAAACTTATGTTTACCGACTAAGTAGACGAAGAGGGTACTACTATATACAAGGCAGCATTTTTACAAGGCACGATGAAATTACTAAAATGCCCCCATATAAATACTTTTAAAAAAAAAATTCTTCCCCTCCCTCTCCATTTCAAACACCATCCGTCCCTGTTCTATTCTCTCTCTCGCTCTCAAAACCAAAACCTAAGAAAAACAAACGGTCTCTCTTCTCTCTCTCACTCGACGAACGACGCCACCACCACCGCCGACGATGAAGACAAACCTCCCTACCGGTGGAAAGTCCGCCTCTTGCGCTCCAAAGAAAGTAATTAATTTTAACCTAAAATTTCAATTTGAAAACCCTACAACAAATGTATGCCTAAAATGGATTATATAATGCTTAATGTTGTTTAAACGTATCCTAAATGGTTCTAATTGCGATTTCGTAACATTAATTTGGGTTTTTTGTTTGAATCGGATACGAATTTGTGTGCCTAAAATTTGAAGTTGTCGACGTGCGTTTCGTATGAACATATACGAATGGTTACCAACATATCGGGTATTGGCATACGAAATGTAAACTGATTCATCGGTTACATTTTCGTATGATACAATAAATGTTTGTTACCATTCGTATATGTTCATACGAATGGTCACCAACATTTCGGGTATTGGCATACGAAATATAAACTGATTCATCAGTTTACATTTCGTATGCCAATACCCGAAATGTTAGTGACAATTCGTATGAACATATACGAATGGTAACAAACATTTCGGGTATTGTCATACGAAATGTAAACTGGTTCTTGAATATTAACTGTCTCTTATTTAATTTTTTGTAGGTACGTAAACCTGCTGCGACGGCCTCTAATAGAAAGAGGAAGGCCGAGGAGGCAGCTGCAGGTAAGGTTGAAAAACGGTCCAAAAAGAAGAACGACAAGAATGTCGTGATTGCTGAGCCGGATGTGGTTGAGGAGAGTGATAGTAGTGAGAGTAGTTATTCTAGTGAGGATTCATCTTCACGTACTCTGTCCCGAGGTGCATCTGTGCAGGAGGAGGCACATTTATCTAGTGAGGAGGAGGAGGAGGAGGAGGAGGCGGAGGTGGAGGCGGAGGAGGAGGCGGAGGAGAGTGTATCTGTGAGGCCTCGCAAGAGGCGGGAGGCACGGGGCAGAAAGGGGAAAGGGGCCAAGGATGACGAGTGGCGGCGAAGAGTAACCCCGGTGGCGGCCCTGAGGAGGTTCGGTTGTTGTACGGGTTTGAGTCATCATCGAGCCCGTAAGATATGGGAGAACGCCACTTGTGAGCCGGTGTTGAAGCGCCCAAACAAGGCGCGATTTTAGATAAGTAAGTATATGATTTTTTATTAAATAGCCATTTACAAAACATTATCAAGATTCGGATGACATTTCGTATGTAATACCGAAATGTTGGTGACATTTCGTATTTGTTCATACGAATGGTCACCAACATTTCGGGTATTGGCATACGAAATGTAAACTGAATCAATTTACATTTCGTATGCCAATACCCGAAATGTTGGTGACCATTCGTATGAACAAATACGAAATGTCACCAACATTTCGGGTATTGACATACGAAATGTCATCTGAATCTTGAAACAGAGGGAGTATTAATTATAATTTTTTGTTTGGAATCAACAGGTTCTCCCATGCTTCTTTACCGGAGGATGATAGAGCTTGGTGGGCTCGTGTTGAGGGTACCGGCCTCCATTTTCTACATGATGCTACCATTCGCCGGCCTAGCATGGCGCTCCTAACGGCATTTGTGGAATGGTGGTCTCCCGAGACTAATACCTTCCACATGCCGTGGGGTGAGATGACGATCACTATGCATGACGTCACTCATATCCTAGGTATATTCTTGTTTGTTGTCTATTTTTTATAAATTTCATAAATTTTATCAATTTTATTAATTATTTCATTTTCAATTTGTAGGCATCACTGTTCGGGTGGCCACTGTTGGGAAGGCGGATCCAGAGCCTCGACGTAGCCGCTATCGGGGCACGCCTTGAGACATGTCGGAAGGGACGACCTACTCTTTAGATGGCCTCCGCCGTTCCTTTGAGTCCCTTCCGACATGGCGACGATGAGCGCGCCGCTACGTACGTCATGTTCCTCCCGGGCTCCACGCTGTTCGTGGACAAGACTCGGAGATAAGATGCCCTACGACTACCTTTCATTGTGCGTGGATATTGACGAGTGGGGGCTCTATCCGGGGGCAGTAAGGTTGGCATATCTATAGGGAGTTGGGGAAGGCATCTAGATACGGATGCGACGGATTGGCGGTTGTTTGAGTCTTTTGGAGGTAATATTTAACAATCATTTAATAATTACAACATGCATTTATGGTTATAACATTGTTAACTTATTTATTTCATACATTTGCGGGCTGGATATACGAGCACTTTCCGGTTTTCCGGAGAGAGATTGACCCGTTATGGACGGAGGGCCAGCCGAGGGCTCGTAGATGGGTACGTACTGATACGGCTGGTAGGGATATGCCCCATCTATTGAAGTTTCGGCATACCCTGGACACGATGACGGTTGATAGGGTGAGTTAGTTATATTTAAAGTTTTACAAATTATTATTTCTGTTGACGGTGTCTAACAAATTCATTTTTAGGTTTGTTGGACTCCTACGGCACCACCCCGGAGGCGCTTTTACCGGTCTCATACTTTCGTGGGGTTATACGCTTCCGGGATATCACGGAGGCGTATTTGCACGACCGTGTTACACGCCGGTTTGGGATCCGAGAAAATCCCAGAGACCCCATATCTTGCTCCCCCAAAATTGTTCATTGATAGCGAGGTCAAAAGGGGTACAAGAAGTCCTATGGAGGGCGTGATGATGTATGGGAGGATTGGTTAGAGGACGGCTTGGGGGGTTTCGATCCATTGCGTAGATGGGGCCCGTCCGTGAGCACATCTGATCCTGTTATTTCCACGTATATGCAGTGGTTCCTGGCTAGGACTCATGTTCGGATTACTAATCCGAATCATGATGCCATAGTTAACGTTCCACCACCGCCTAGGGTTGTAGAGGCACGAGGCATACTAGTTTCACTGCTCACGGATGACAGTTTATCTGCGGATGTCAAAGATAAGATTAGACGGGCCATTGAGCTGATCGGAGACGCTTCATGATTATGTTCATTTTGGTTGTTTATGTTGGTTTGTAAATTTTGGATACAATGTTTGTTTTGGAATATGTTTGAGAATATGTAAATTTTGGATACAATGTTTGTTTTTGGAATATGTTTGAGATATGTAAATTTTGGATACAATGTTTGTTTATGGAATATGTTTGGAATATGTTTGGGATATGTTCATTTTGGTTGTTTATGTTTTGGAATATGTTTGGGATATGTTCATTTTGGTTTGTAAATATTGTTGGTATTTGTTTCAGTTTGTGTTTCAGTTTGTTGCTCTCGTAATGACATTTCGTGTGCTTATACACGAAATGATTTTACTCATCTCGTATATATACACACGACATGTTTTCTTTTATCTCGTATAAACACACACGAGATACATTACCTTGGGTAGTTAGTGTATTTCGTGGTAATTTTCATACGACAAAAATGAAATAAGTCGTGTATATATATACGAGTTATATATGACATATCGTGTATAAGCACACGATATGGTAGTCTGAGAGCAACATCTTCTGAAACACAAACCGAAACAAATACCAACAATATTTACAAACCAAAATGAACATATCCCAAACATATTCCAAAACATAAACAACCAAAATGAACATATCCCAAACATATTCCAAACATATTCCAAAACTTCATACAAAAATAATCAATACGCTATACACATAAACTATGGCCTATTTTCTGCAATTCGTGCTTCGTTCGCCATAATTGAGAGTCGGTTGAATGTTTCTATCCGAGTTCTGTATGGCATGATCAGGTTACTTGCGCTTGGATCACGTTGCTCCCCTCAATATAGTGCTACTGATGGTATCGGGTAATCACTATCCGACATGTGCGAAAAGTAATCAAATAGTCAAATATAACAAATTTAGAAAATATAGTTAAATGTAACAAATTTAAATAAGATAGTTAAATATAACGAATTAAAGTATCATACCAATATAAAATGGTTTCCCACATGTCCCAACACAAGTGTGTCTGTGGGTGGTCCTGTTCCTTGTGGTACGTCACTGGTAGGCATGTGAAGCCAGCGGTTTGCGAGTACGAGACAAACACCACATTATACACCGTGGCTATGATGTGCCCTATCTCTGGGAGTATCAACCAATAATATTCCGTACAAGGGGAGGCATAGTGAGTAATGCGACTATAGAGCTCGTCCATATCTCGCCAAGGCATAACTCTCTCATAAAGCTCGCGGCGATGAAGCAGCTCCTTGGCACAATCTGAGCGCACTCTTTGCCACATCTCCTCTCGTTCCGTATATTTGCGCGCCTCTCTTGCTCTATATCCACAATTTCCATCACCCATCACATCTGTGAAGCCATCAATAAATGGGACAATGAGAGGGGTAAGCAACATCCTATGGACAGAAGTATGTATATCATTGACTTGTCCATTTCCACGACCCCGTCCCCGTCCCCGTCCCCGTCCCCGACCTCGACCTCGACCTCGACCTCGACCTCTCCCACGACCCGAAGCAGCTAGTGGTGGAAGAGATGTAGGAGTGGTAGGGCTAGATGGTGTAGTGTTTGAAGCTGATCTCGACATCAAACCTGATTGGGTTGATGCACAAATGAAGATCTAGACACTGCTTGCTAGTGGAGGGTGGTGTAGTGGGGACTCCAAAATGTCCGTCGCACGCTCCCAATCCGACAAGATTTCTACAACCGGTGGTCCGGGGTTTATTTGCCTTTGAAATATGATCCGGCTCGAAGCATCTCCGGTTTGTGGATGTAACCCTTCATTTATCGTTTGAAATAACCTTCTCTTTACTGAGTCCAGGTGCGTTACGCAGCTCATTCAACACAACTTCAAAATCAGTCCAGCTGGGACAAAGATTCTACTTCAATGTCCAACTTCTTCCAAAAATCATGAATCGAGGACAACTCAATCCGGCCCCCGAGTTTTGTATGCATGCAATCTCGTGACTACATGGAAGTCCATGTGTTCGCCTGTAACACCCACAACCTGAAGGATCCATGACATTATCCCCACAACGACTCCGCTCTTCTTTGATGATGTCCAAAGCTGTCTTTGACACTCGACCCAATATGTCTTGATACAGATCACATGTCTTCATATCATTTGGAATTCTACTCTTTGATTGCTCCATAGTAGCTTTGATTGTTGTTATTTGGATTTCCATAATCTCATGAGCCTTTTTGAATAATGTGTCAAAAGTAGAAGAAGCACTCCCCAAGGCCTTCTTCAACCTGTTATGCTCACTCTCAGCCCTGTTCGTGGTGTGGGTTCCGAAGTGCAGTAACTGATCTGTGTGCATCGACAAAATATTCGTAGAGTATGGAGCAATCCAAGTCTCGCGGAGGTAGGTCAATAAATCAGGATAAGATCTGAAATGATCGCAAAACGATTGCCAACGGGTGTCCCACTCTTCGCGAGTAGCGGCTGATATTGCTTTATTAAATCTCCTCATGAATGATAGTGCAAACTCATTGCTACCGCTTTAGCCAACGCTCTCTTTAACATTGACTTCGATATGCCTTCGACACAAATGGTGTGCGGTCTCGGGAAATACCATTTGGACAAAGCATTAATGAAAGCCAAGTCACGATCGCTTAAGAAAACAGGTTGGCATGTGGGGAGTATGAAAAGACTTTGCAAATTCTTAAGTGCCCACGTGTAATTCTCAGTCTTCTCATTTTGGAGGAACGCATATGCAATTGTGAAATTCTTCCCCGTTGAAGTAAATCCTATAATCTCAAGTAATGCCATTCCATAGGAGTTGGTGTTGTAAGTGCAGTCACCTTGTATCATTTAAAGAGAAATAAAGTTAGAAATGTGTCAAAAGTAGAGGAAAACAGAGTCAAAAAACAGATTAAAAAAAATCAAAAATTTACCTTGTACTACATATGGAAAACAGTTAAGCATATCCGATGCTCGTGGGTGAGAGAAGAATATATCACCGATCATGTCACTCTCGTTAGCTTTCCTCATGAAGACGGTATATTGCTTATCCTCGAGTGCTTTTATGAACTGTTGAAGCGAGGATCTCCCTTGTCGTTCTTGTGACTTGCATTTTGTGAGGGCATTGTGGACGTGTTTCGGAGTACTCACGTTCTTCTCATCCTTCCTCTTTAACATTGTTAGAATGTTATTTGGACGCACCGAAGACTGACTTGCGCTACACACCTCCTCATATTCAAAACTAGTCAATTTACCCAACGGATGACCTTCGGGATACGTTGGAAAGTCGTGATTATGAGAACCATGCTTCACAACGTAACCCCATACCCCATCACCCCTATCTTTGGCCCGGATTTCAAAATTGCACCCAATCTTCTTCGTGCTAGTCAACCTCACATCTTTAGTTTTTCCGGACCTGTACTTGCCACCAAAATGGCATACAATCTTCGCGTAGCCTAGGATCTTGCCACTTGTCTTCCTCGAATCTCCTATAGAAAGGGTTATATTTTGACGGGCCGCGATATCCCGTACATGTTTAACAAGATCATCCCTATTTGAAAATAATAGGGATGTATCGAATTGATCACTGACATCCGGTCCCTACAACATCAATTAGAAAATTGCAGAATAAGCAACAGGCTGTATGACATTTCGTGTAGCATTATACGAGATGTTCCTGGAACATCTCGTGTAAATTTACCCGACTTAAACCCATTTATATCGTGTTATACAATACGAGGTAATACACCATAACTCGTGTATAAAAACACGACAAATAGCATAAAACTCGTATAATATAACACGAAATATAGTAATATCAGAATTTAAAAATCCAATCTTGAAAAACAATTTCGTTTCAAGATTGGATTTTTATTGCGATTTTGATCAAAACACCAAATATAACTTTAAAAACTTACTTCATTGCTGCTTGGATTTTGATTTTGATGTGGAGAATTTGGTGGCAAACCTTCTTCTTCAAAATAAATTCCACAAGCTCAAGATCAATATGATCATAAAAACTTGGAGAATGTTGTGGAGAATCCATACTATGGTGTTAGATGATATGAGAATTAATGAAAATAATGGGTATAAATTTATGGGTGTTCTTGGACAATGGTGTCACTGCGTACGGGTGTGTACGCTGACAACGGTGTTTTTCTCTGTTGGGGGCCGTTGTCGCGTGAATATCGTATTTTATGTAGGGCTTCAGGTGTATCTCGTGTGTATATACCCGAGATACATGGTACATATCGTGTATACAAACACGATATAGTATTTCTTCTCGGTAATTATATCGTATGAACAATACACGAGATACACCTTGATTACTTTCGTGTATTGTTCATACGAAATATCATTGAATCAATATCGTGTATTTAGACACGACACACCATATAATAAAATAAAAAATGGTATACGGCTACCTCGTTTATTTTTTTTTTTTTTTTTTCTACATTCTAGATGACATTTAAAGTGTTTTTCATCTACATCACTTTCCTCAAAATCCAAATGGAGATTGAGTTACAAATATTTGCCATTATTTAGGGTTTTTAGGGTTTTACGTGTCCCGATCTTGCCAAAAATGGTATACGGCTACCTCGTTTATTTTTTTTTAATTTTTTTCTACATTCTAGATGACATTTAAAGTGTTTTTCATCTACATCACTTTCCTCAAAATCCAAATGGAGATTGAGTTACAAATATTTGCCATTATTTAGTGGTTTTTAGGGTTTTACGTGTCCCGATCTTGCCAAAAATGGTATACGGCTACCTCGTTTATTTTATTTTAATTTTTTTCTACATTCTAGATGACATTTAAAGTGTTTTTCATCTACATCACTTTCCTCAAAATCCAAATGGAGATTGAGTTACAAATATTTGCCATTATTTAGGGTTTTTAGGGTTTTACGTGTCCCGATCTTGCCAAAAATGGTATACGGCTACCTCGTTTATTTTTTTAATTTTTTTCTACATTATAGATGACATTTAAAGTGTTTTTCATCTACATCACTTTCCTCAAAATCCAAATGGAGATTGAGTTACAAATATTTGCCATTATTTAGGGTTTTTAGGGTTTTACGTGTCCCGATCTTGCCAAAAATGGTATACGGCTACCTCATTTATTTATTTTTTAATTTTTTTCTACATTCTAGATGACATTTAAAGTGTTTTTCATCTACATCACTTTCCTCAAAATCCAAATGGAGATTGAATTACAAATATTTGCCATTATTTAGGGTTTTTAGGGTTTTACGTGTCCCGATCTTGCCAAAAATGGTATACGGCTACCTCGTTTATTTTTTAATTTTTTCTACATTCTATATGACATTTAAAGTGTTTTTCATCTACATCACTTTCCTCAAAATCCAAATGGAGATTGAGTTACAAATATTTGCCATTATTTAGGGTTTTTAGGGTTTTACGTGTCCCGATCTTGCCAAAAATGGTATACGGCTACCTCGTTTATTTTTTTTTAATTTTTTTCTACATTCTAGATGACATTTAAAGTGTTTTTAATCTACATCACTTTCCTCAAAATCCAAATGGAGATTTAGTTACAAATATTTGCCATTATTTAGGGTTTTTAGGGTTTTACGTGTCCCGATCTTGCCAAAAATGGTATACGGCTACCTCGTTTATTTTTTTTTAATTTTTTTATACATTCTAGATGACATTTAAAGTGTTTTTCATCTACATCACTTTCCTCAAAATCCAAATGGAGATTGAATTACAAATATTTGTCATTATTTAGGGTTTTTAGGATTTTACGTGTCCCGATCTTGCCAAAAATGGTATACGGCTACCTCGTTTATTTTTTTTTTAATTTTTTTCTACATTCTAAATGACATTTTAAGTGTTTTTCATCTACATGAGTTTCCTCCAAATAAATAAAGTGGTATCACTTAAATGTGATAGGTTATATGATATTGTATGATCCAATATGACGTTTGTTCCTTGTCATGTATAAGTGTATAAATTTTGCTCAATTAACAACACAATTCAATAATATAACATAGAATATGCGTATCATTAACATCGTGTCGCAAATCATCGAAGAACACCTTCATTATGATATGTCGTATGGATATACACGATTTTAATACATGATATCGTGTTGTTGTGTACGAAATTAATGACAGAGTAAATTTAAATTTCGTATAATTTCATACGACCTATTATTTAACCCAATTAGTTTATGTCGTGTAAAAGTACACGACATGAAGGCTTCTTGTCGTCCTTTCGAGCACGATAGACGAAGGGTAGTTTGGGAATTATTGGTGCCTTGTATGTAAGGTGCCTTGTATATAGAATTTACCAGACGAAGATTTAAATTGCAACATAATTTCTTTCTCAAGGTTTTTCATGCATGCCAAGTCTTTTGTTGCAATAACTACAAGAAAATGACAAGAGTCCTTCATGAAGACCAACAAAGTTAATTAAATATATATATATATATATATATATATATATATATATATATATATATATATATATATATATATATATATATATATATATATATCGGTCCTCCGGTTCCGGTCCAGCCAGCGTATATATTTTTCAAAACCAGGACCGGACCAAATAATCGGTTCCATAAAAATTTGGAACCAGGACCGGACCAATACTATTTTTTCGGTCCGGTTTTTACTGGTCCAGTCCGGTTCTACTGGTCCGGTCCGGTTCCTCGGATTTTTTGTACAGCCCTACCTATAACCTTAAATAAACCCCCACCCCTCCCAGTCCCCGATCACACCCACACTAAATCCACACTCCTCTCGCGCCCTCTCTCGCTCCCTTCCACATGTTACCTCCGGCCACACCTTATCCACCTCCGACTGCTCTCCTTCTGTCTATGTTTCTCTCCTTTCTTGTCCACCTTCTCTCTCTCACTTTCCGGTCATCACTTTCATCGCCGTACCAAAGAAATTCCGGCAAGATCTGGATCTCCACCGCCTTAACATGCTAGTTTCGGTGGAGCTTCTTAGCCCTTTCTCAAGCCTCCCTTGTGCCCAGATCTGGAAATCCCATTCCTCTTAGATATTAGCTCAACTTTGACCAAGGCCCCGGGAATGTACAAAAAGTTTCACTCCGGGAATGTACAAAAAAGTTTTTAAATTTGATATTGTGAGATTGCTTGAATTGTCTTTGATCCGAAAAATTCGTTCTCCACATTTGATTAAAAGAAATTTTTTGAACTTCCAACATAGGTTAAAGAACAATTTTACAAAGCATTAGCAATTGCCTGTTGCACCAAATTGGTGTATAAGATCTGCTCTTGCATTCTCTTAGCAGAAGCAGTTTCTCTACGCGAGGAATCTTGTTGTCGCTTCTTTAAGGCAGCAATATGTTTCTCCTTATCTTTGTCCCTCACAACTGAACTAGCTTTGGGCGTGTTTAATTGTTTTCTAATTGTAGTTGAGTAGAACTGTTCAACCTCGCACATTATTTTCTTAATCTGTAGATTAGATTATGAAACAAATGTCAGTGGGCAAGAAGAATAGCAATGGCAAAATCCAAATCCAAAATTTTCGTTGAAAAATGATGTAAAATGAACACATTGTCCACCTAATTTTTCAGATACATAATTAACAAAATCAACATAAAAAAAACTATTCTCGGAATGTAGTTCTTGTTGGAGAAGTTTGTTTCGTCGCCGGAGGGTCGCCGAAGTTGACCGTGTTCATAGTAGTTTATTTGACAACTGAGAACTATCTGATAAGTTCTCAGTTGTTTGGTGGCCGGAGAGTTCGTCGGAGTTGATCGTGTTCTTAGTAGTTTAGATGACAATTGAAAACTTACTAATAAGTTCTAAGTTGTATGGTCGCCGAAGTTGATCGTGTTCTTATTAGTTTAGTTGACAAATGAGTAACAGTTGTTTGGTCGTCAGAGTTTGTGGTCGCCGAAGTTGATCGTGTTCTTAGAAGTTTAGTTGACATTTACTGATAAGTTTTCAGTTGATTGGTCGCCGAAGTTGGTGGTCGCCGGAATTGATCTTGTTTTTAATAGTTTAGTTAACAACTGAGAACTTACTGATAAGTTCTCATTTGTTTGGTCGCTGAAGTAGATCGTGTTATTATTAGTTTAGTTGATAACTGAGAACTTACTGATAAGTTCTCAATTGTTTGGTCATCGGAGTTGATCGTGTTCTTAGTAAAGGCAACTGAAAACTTATTTGATAAGTTAAGTTCTCAGTTGTTTTGACGTCGGAGTTGGTGGTCGCCCGAGTTAATCGTATTCTTAGTAGTTTAGTTGACAAATGAGAAATTACTGATAAGTTCTCAGTTGTTTGGTCGCCGGAGTTGGTGATCGCCAGAGTTAATCGTGTTCTTAGTGGAGACAACTGAGAATTTACTGATAAGTTAAGTTTTAAGTGGTTTGGTCGCCGGAGTTAATCGTGCTTTTAGTAGTTTAGTTGACAATTGAAAACTTACTGAAAAGTTAAGTTCTCAGTTGTTTGGTCCTCGGAGTTGATCATGTTTTTAATAGTTTAGTTGACAAATAAAATTAAAGATATTAAAAAATGACTCGAGGGAAACTAAAATTCGGGTAAACTGACAACTCAACCTTAGTATAAAATTCGTTACAATTATGATATGTTCCAAAATAAATCATATGCGGTTTCTTATCAAGCAAGAGTTTTGGTTTTATATCAAAAATTATTAAATCACTTGGTTCGATTTGCTTCTGATTTGTGATGTGAGCACTCAAACCAAACCTAATCGAATCAAATCATTTAAACCATATCGCAATTTCAAACTGTCAAATGAGACCACCAAATCAAATAGAGGGATTTACCATATAATTTCTCAAACTTATCAATTTTACCTCACAAACCAAACAATATTTCATCATACCATATAATCCCTATCTTAATAATTACACCCTCCCATCATTTAACTAAGTTCACCCTCCCATCATTTTACTAAATTCACCCTATTTATCAATTTACTTTCTCACCAACAATCATCACCTTAGTGCACCCGCTCCCCATCTTCTCCGGCCAACACCTCCGGTAACCATCAACTCTGGCGACCAACTCCGACGACTTTTTTTTTTTTTTTTACATCGACGACCTTTCCTGTGACCAAACAACTGAGAACTTAACTTATTAGTAAGTTCTCAGTTGTCAACTAAACAACTAAAACACGATTAACTCCGGCGGCCTCCCTGGCGACCACCAACTCCGTCGACCTCTCCAGCGACCAAAAAACTTAGAACTTATCTTATTAGTGAGTTCTCAGTTGTCAACTAAACTACTAAAAACTAGAGCCGTCAAGTTGGGACTGTCCCGTTGGGACGTCCCGTCCCGACCTATAAATGGGACGGGATGGGACAGCATTCTTTCATCCCGTTTGAAAGCGGGACTATTCGGGACGTCCCATTTGGGACGCGGGACAAACGGGATACGGGACGGGATGGGACGGGACGTCCCGTTCCCGTTTCTTTTAAAAAAAAAAAAAAACAAACAAACGCAAACAAAAAACGACCTAACCCTAAATCAAATCCATTCTGTTCTTTTCTTCTCTCTCTCTCTCTTTCTCTCTTCCGCTTCCGTGATTCAGCGGCGAATCGGCGTTCCTTCTTCTCCTCTCCCGGCGAATCGGCGATCGGCGAGGCGACGGCCGACGAGCACTTTCCACCTCTCCCCGCCGTTCCTTCTTCTCCTCTTCTCTCGAATCTCGATCTCAGCCTCAGGTACCCTCTTTCTCTTAGATCTGTTGCTGTTTTCTTCTTCTGTATCCCATAGTTTTTGCTTTTCTGTTTGCTTTTTTCATTGGGAGGCTTAACTTCCAGAGGAGGTAAATTTTTGAAGGCATATTGGCTTATTCATTGGAACTCAGGCACAAAGGGATTCATTTGCCAATTCAATTCAAGTCATGACAATTTAAAAAAAAAAAATGTTTGGCCAATTTCATTTTGATTATTTAAATGTTAATACCAAATTTTTGGAATTTAAGCTATCAAACCTACAACCCATGTTATAGGGACTTATGTTTTGCTTAAGGGGAAGTCGTAAGATATTTCTTGTTTGTTGAAACTTTATAATTGATGTTGGGGGAGATCTGGACATACATTTCTCTACTAAAGTAGGAGATCCGTATGTCCGGGCTTTAGGGAATAAATATCTGCTACCTTCTCTTATTGGAAAAAATGTTTGGTTTATGCTTTAGGCCTGTTAAGGGCTATAATTGAACTACGGGGCCAACTACATATGCTTATATTAGAAATACTTTATTTTAGGTAGATAAAGCTCCCAACAAAGCCCGATAAGTTTGGGTCATGCATTTGACTCCAACAACTAGTATTTCTTGTTTGTTATCACGTGTGAGCTTGTTAGTGAGATGAAATTTGGCCTCGCTTGTAAGTTTGTATCCTACCGGATGTTCCATTCAAAGCACTCCCTTGTGCATGATAATGTAATTCTAAATTAGATGTGTATACGAAGAACTTCTATTGGTGTCATTTTGTGGTTGCTCAATCAAGCGGTTGACAATTCATTATAAACTTATGGATCTATATGCCACTACCGAAACCAAAGTGAGTTCTTGTAGTCTTTTAAGTGTATAAGCTTGTTATTTGGATTTCCTTATTGAATATTAGCTTTTATTGTGGTGTTAAAGTGACAGTACAAAGGGATTCATCTGAATGCTTTTTTTCTGTGTGGATAAAACTTATTTTGTTATTAACTAAGTTCTAGCTTGTTTGTAACTTGTAATACACTTGATGGGACAGAGTATTTTCGCGTGTTGAATGCTTTTTTTCTGTGTTGAATGCTTTTTTTCTCTTTGTTTCTCATAGTCAACGGGTCCCGCATGGGTCCCGCGGGATCCCGCGTCCCGCAAATGGGATGGGATGGGACGGAGTATTTTCGTCCCGTCCCGTTTTGGTCCCGTCCCGTTTCGTCCCGCTCCCGTCGTGGGACAACGTAATTTCGTCCCGTCCCGTCCCGTATTCCCGTATTGACGGCTCTACTAAAAACACGATCAAATTCGGCGACCTCTACGACGACCAAACAACTGATAAGTATCAGTAAGTTCTCAGTTGTCAACTAAACTATTAAGAACACGATCAACTCTGGCGACCACCAACTCCGGCGACCTCTCCGGCGACCAAAGGATTGAGAACTTAACTTATCAGTAAGTTCTCAGTTGTCAACTAAACTACTACAAATACGATCAACTCCGGCGATTACCAACTCCGACGACTAAACAAGTGAGAACTTATCAGTAAGTTCATAGTTGTCAACTAAACAACTAAGAACAAGATCAACTCCGGCGACATATCTGGAGGCCAAACAACTAAGAACTTAATTTATCAGTAAGTTCTCAGTATTCAACTAAACTACTAAAAACACGATTAACTCCGGCGAACACCAACTCCGGCGACCTCCCCGACGACCACCAACTCCGATGACCTCTTCGGTGACTAAACAACTGAGAATTTAACTTATCAGTGAGTTCTCAGTTGTCAACTAAACTATTAAGAACACGATCAACTCCGACGACCACCAATTCCGGCGACCAAATAATTGATAAGCATTAGTAAGTTCTCAGTTATCAACTAAACTACTAAGAACACGATCAACTCCGGCGACCACCAACTCCGGCGACCTCTCCGGCAACCAAAAAACTGAGAACTTAACTTATCAGTAAGTTTTCAGTTATCAACTAAACTACTAAGAACACGACCAACTCCGGCGATCACTAACTTCGGCGACTAAAGAACTGAGAACTTATCAATAAGTTCTCAGTTGTCACCTAAACTACTAAGAACACGATCAACTCCGACGATCACCAACTCCGGCGGCCTCTCCAGCGATCGAAGAACTAAGAACTTAACTTATTAGTAAGTTCTCAGTTGTCAACTAAACTACTAAAAACACTCCGACGACCACCAACTCCGGCGACCAAACAACTGACAATTTAACTTATCAGTAAGCTTCAGTTGTCAACTAAACTACTAAAAACACGATCAATTCCGGCAACCACCCACTCTGACGACCAAACAACTGAGATATTAACTTATTAGTAAGTTATCAGCTGTCAACTAAACTATTAAGAACACGATCAACTCTGGCGACCACCAACTTCGGCGACCAAACAACTGAGAAATTAACTCATCAGTAATTTATCAGATGTCAACTAAATTATTAATAACACGATCAACTCCGGCGACCAAACAACTGAGAACTTAACCTATAAGTAAGTTCTCAATTGTCACCTAAACTACTAACAACACGATTAACTCCGGCAACCAAACAACTTAGAACTTAAATTATCAGTAAGTTCTCAGTTGTCAACTAAAGAACCAAGAACACGATCAACTCCGACGACCAAACAACTGAGAACTTATTAGTAAGTTCTTAGTTGTCAACTAAACTATTAAGAACATGATCAACGACGACCACTAACTCTGGCGACCAAACAAATGAAAACTTACCAATAAGTTCGCAGTTGTCAACTATTAATAACACCATCAACTCCGACGACCATACAACTGATAGCTTATCATTAAGTTCTCTATTGGGTATGCTTATTATAAACCACTTCTATTAGTTGATTTGATTGATACCATGACCTATTTTACTTTACATTGACTTTAGGATCTCATGAATGAAGTTTTACACTTCAAATTTTAGTTAAATCCATTTTTATAGTAGAGTTAATTAGGCTTTACCATGATAGAATTTCTAATTGTTTTGGCTCAATAATGAATGAAGAGGCCAACCTTGCGATCGACCATACGGCTGATTGCATAGCTCAAGGCAAGCCTCAAAAGTGATTCACTACATGCGGTCGATCGCAGTTCATATGGCTGACTGCACCCCACTCTTGTCCTTAGCCAAATTAAAGATCTTGAAAATCATTTCTTGATATAATTGACTCTGAACTCAACTCAGAGTTAACTCAAAGATGTATATCGTTGCAGAGTTCATTTAGAGAATTTCAAAAAGGTGACAGCTGTTGTCATTCATATAAAGACGTACCACCTTTCCACTAACCTCTGCAACATGAATCCAAAAAGGAAATATGCTCCAATCAGATATTAACAACACATTGTACTTAATGTTTATCCAATAAAGATTTTCAACAACTACTTTATCACCCAATGTTATAAATAGGGCTTGTGTTCAAGCCATGAAAATTTGCTAGAGATATTGTTGTTGAATTCTCAAGAAGTTTTGAATCTCATAATCAGATTTTCAGAATTCGAATATTCAAATACTCCATCTTCAAGCCTTCAAGACACATTCCTTACCCAGAAATCTCTCGAGCCTTGTAATTACAACAAGATTCATCGAGCTCTAATACTTCTATTATAAATATCTCTTGAATCTTGAACACACACATCCTTTGAATTCAATTATATTGATTGTTTTACTTGGGATACATTGTTTATTGTATAGGATTAGCTTTATAGAAAAGTTAATTAGATTTGAGATTGATTCTCAACTTTGTAATACTTGTAACAACAGCTCAAAGATCTACATATACTGTCTCAAATAGAGAATTCAAGACTAACCATCTTAGTTGAGGACGTAGATCATTAACGATTGAACATTTCCAAACACCTTGTTCAACACTTTCTGAACTTTACTCTATTTGTTCATAAGTTTTCTTATTGTTCCTTGTGTTTAATATTTACAGACATCCAACCTTATTGTAAATTGTGCTTATATTAGAAATCTGCCTTATTATATTTTTCAATCTTCGACCACACTTACTTTCATTACCACACTTTTATAATTAGAAACTTACGCTGTGTATTCTACTATCTTGATAGTTGACTTTTACTTGACCGCACTTTCAGCATAGTAAGCAAAGGTTGAATTTTGAAAATGATTAAAAAAAATTATACAGCTATTCACCCCCATCTAGCTGTTTTTCATACCCTTGTTGCACATTTCGGACCAACATTCTCATTTGTTCTCTTTTGTCAATTGAGTCGGCTATTAACTACGACTGACGACCTACAACTCAGTTGTTCTCAGTTGAGCAAAATGTATTACTTAAATCAAATATGGTACTATTTTTGTCTCAAAATTAATATTAAATTTTTGCGATTTCACATCAACAATTTGTTGCAAGTTTCATTCCAAATAATGTAATAAAAATGTTTCCAATTCATAACAACAATTTTAATACTAAAGAAAAATATTCCTTTACACATCATCTTCAACTATCCTCGATATTACATAAATATTCTCAAAACTTAGTTTTTTTTTTTATATATATTGAGCTCTCTTCTTTGATTGAAATGATAATCGCTTGAATTACAAATTGCAAAATCCAGACCACAAATGGAGCACTCATGCGTCTTAGGCTTTTTAACAGATCTGAAGTGAATAATTTAGGCTTTTTATGACTAGCACGGTGGCCACCAAGGGCTTGGAAGGACTGAAACTCCGTGTCACAAGTTTTGCACCGGAAAACACAACCGAAAAAATAGGCAATTGGCTGTCGTTGTTGATTTTGAGACGAGAAAGGAGCATCAAGCGGTTGGACATGGCAAAATTTTCATCCTTTGTATGGTTGAGGGGAGGGGTGGCTGGAGTTGTGGAGTGGAGCAGGTGGCCGGAGTTCTTGAGTTGAGCAGGTGGCCGGAGGTTTGGAAATCAAAGGGTAGCCGGAGGTTGGGGAGGGTAGAGAGAGAAAGTAGAGAGAGGGGAAGTGTGTGTGTGTGTGTGTGTGTGTGATTTGGGAGAGGTGGGTGCTTTATTTAGGATTAGGGAACGAGGGATTATATGGTTGATATATTTTTTTTAGTAGGATTAAGATGTAAATATTATTTTTCATTGTTTTAATATGTAGATTTGGTTAGACCAAGGGATTAGAAGGTAATTTTCATGTTTGTAATTTAATTTATTAATGATAGATAAAATGTCAATTAGGTTACATCAATTGGCCCATAAATAGGCTATCACTTGTCCTTATTGCTCAAAATTGATTCAACCATATAATCCCTCAATATAATCGAATTTACCTCCTAAAAAAAGAAATATTTTATTTACCATATAGTCCATGACTTAATGAGTACACCCTTCTCCTCATTTTACTAAGTCCACCTTACTCATCATTTTACTAAGTCCACATTGCTCATTATTTTACTTTCTCTCTAACCACCATCACTTTATGCCACCCCTCCCCACCATCTCCGATCAACAACTCCGGTAACCAACAATTAAGCGATCAAATAATTGAGAACTTGTTAATCAATTTTCAGTTGTCAACTAAACTATTAAAAATATTATCAACTCCGGCGTCCACCAACTTCGGCGACAAAACAACTGAGAAATTAACAGTAATGTGTAACCGGAGGTGAGAATGAGGAAGGTAGAGAGAGAGAGAGAGTGGAAGTGTGTGTTTTGTGTGGCTGGGGGTGGGGGAGGGGTTCGCCGAAGGGGAGAGGTTCGCCGAAAGTGGGATGACGGGTGAGATGGAGTAAAGAGAGAAAGTGTGTGTGTGAGGGAGAGAAAGAGTGTGTGTTGTGTGTTTGCCAAAGGGTGGGGAGGGGTGTAGTTATTTCATTTAAAGTTTTGAGATACTATATGGTAGATAAAATCTTTTGTGGACTAGAACGTATATTAGGTTATACCGAGGGAATAGGTCGAAAAGCTCATCCCATTCGGGGCAGTAAGGCCAGGAGTCAACAAGCGCGCTGGGACCAAAGCTCGGCATTGCATTAAATTGGATTGGATTGCATTACATTGCATGGACATTGCATTACAATGCATGATATTACATTGACATTGTATTATATTGCACTGGCATTGCTATGCAGTTGCATTGCATTGGCTTGAGATGTGAAGGACTAGCACGTAATTTTCTCATGACTCAAATTAACAAAAAACAAATATATAACTAACTTTTAGAAACAAAGGAAAGTACAATTTAATTCACAACAAGAGTCATTAATTTATTTCATGCCAGAACCCCAACCCCCCCCCCCCACAAATTTAAAAAACAGTAGAAAAATTAAAATTACTAACAATACAATTGACTTTATTAAATAATCAAGAACAATGAAGAAGAAAAACTAATAAATTCATCACAAACTCACAGGTTCTCAACCTCTTTCAATTGATACCTTCACAGCATCCAAAACAAGCTGTGTTTTCCTGCTAAGTATAGGCCACCTTTCATCTGGTTTCAAACCATCGTCCCTAATACTTTTAACCAACCTACAAAACTCCTTCACCATGAGAGCTTCCTGCGGAAGATCCGTCACAACAGTTTCTTCAACAAGCTTTCCTCGCCATTCCGTCGAGAGCTCATTATACCACGACTGAGTAGCTGCAAAGAAAGAAGCTTTATCCTCTTCGAAAGGGATAACATAGTCATTTAGATACAAAGTTCCCTTTGTCCCAGTTGCTATTATATTAGTCGTTAAGTTGTCAAAGAAAGAACAATGGAAAGTTGCTATTACTATAAATATAGATTTTATTTAGATAAAAGTGTACCTATATATGAGATTCATCAGACCTTATTTCGGATTTGGGGTTGTTCAGTTTGACCGCAAAAAACTCCAAAAATCATTGCAATATATAATATATAACTCCTCATGTCAATATAATCTATAATATCTCGCATTCCCATAGAATGTAACCCATGTTATTATAAAATATAATGCAATTACTATAAATATAGATTTTATATACAGTTAACGGCGCAGACCTCAGATCCAATTTACTAGAGTGTTGGAAATTAAATTATAAGCACCACATATTAAACAAACAATTTAATCAACAGTAGGGGATATATTGATCAAGTCAAGAACGTACCAATAAGCCAATAGCAAAACCGAAAGCAAGGAACAGGATTAGGAAAACAGACAGAAACAATAAAACAACCGATTAGAAAACTTATCGTGATTTGATCGAGTCGCCTTAGGAAGACTGTCCTAAGAGAAAATATTGCCCCCAATTGGTGCAACTCAGGTACAGGCAAATTTCTCCGAGGATAAAACGATCACGGATTACGTACCACAAAGCAACACACAGGTAGGTAATCACCGGCGGTCCTATCTCAGTCGCCTTGAATCTCACGAACGAATCTCTATGAACGGGAGTAATCAACAATGAAAGAAAACTAGAGAAATAGGTTTTCTCTTTTAAACTCTCATAGTGTAAAACGGCTGGGGAAAAATTAGTATTTATACATGTGATAAATAATAGGTTTTAAAGTCATAATTTGACCTAAAAACCCACAGAAATTCGGCCCAGGAAGGACAAACCCCGTCACTAGCACGGCCGCCCTTGAGGGTGGCGCGACCGCGCTAAACACCAGTGATTTCTGGCGAGCTCTCGGCAATCAAGCGCGGCCGCCCTAGGCCTAAGCGCGGCCGCTCTCCATGGCAGAAACTCAGACGTGTTTTCCTCCTTGGCCAAACTCAGTCCACAACCAAGACACTCCAAGGTCATAGATCTATGGACTTCATACCACATGAATCAAAAATTCCAACCATCCCCCACAAGTTCATAGAAATATGACGTGTACAGATTGTTCATTGCGATGCTTTCAATAATGGTACCTTCCGGCTTGAACCACTACCTATGTTATCCAACGCAAACCTCCACAGGACCAGATGAACGGGTGTCTTGAATCTGATGCCTTTGGATGTAGAGGCCTTTGCTGGTAACAAACACGACAAAAGCTATAATAGGCCCTCTATCGAACACTTGACGCTTATAAGCCATACGTCCCGATCCTCTATCATGAGTGCTTTCAAGGAATAACCCGAATTCCTCTAGTTGTGGCCAACAACAACACTCACTTAGTCAAGCATCTCGTAAGATGTATCGCTAACATCTTGTCTAAAAGACTTGATCCCATTCAAAGTTCCAAACTTTTACTTTATTAGCAGCAACGAGCACCTCTAAGCTATTCAGGGGATAGACTCAGACATGTAACATGTCAATCTATTATTAGGTGCTCCGACTCACCCCACAGCTTGTTATTACCACATTGAATCTCCTTTGTGGGATCTCCACTCAGGTAGATTGGGTTGCCACTGCGTTTGAATCGACGGGGTTCGACCCATCCCCAACCTAGATTTTTGAACTAGAGCAAATTCTAGCCCTTTGGTTAAAGGATCAACTGTGTTATCCTTGGTACCAACATAATCAACAGCTATCACCTTTCGAGACACAAGATCCCTTATAGATTTTAATCTAATTTGGATGTGCCTCCTAGTTTTACAGTTGTACTTGACACTTTTCGCTTCTCAATTGTGGCGAGTTGTCACAATGTACAGAGATAATGTGCATGGGCTTACCGACCATGGTCAACTCGTACATAAGTCCTCGAAGCCATTCAGCCTTCCAATCCAGAGTGTCAAGGGCAACTAATTCGGCCTCAAATGTAGACCTAGACAACAGAGTTTGTTTGGTCGACCTCCAGCGACCGCAGCCTCCGCCTAAGGTGTAAACATACTCGTGCCCATAACTCCCGGAGTTATAGGCAATCCAGCTTGCATCACTATATCCTTCAAGAACAGAAGGATATTTTCCGTAATGCAGCCCAAGGGAAATCGTTCCCTTCAAGTACTTGAGAACTCTATCAAGAGCTTCCCAATGTGCTTTATTTGGACATTGAGTATATCTAGCCAACCTAGTAACCGAGTAGGATATATCCGGTCTAGTACAATTGGCAAGATACATCAAACTTCCAATGATTTGAGAATATCTCAACTGAGCCATCGGTACTCCACTTTCATTCTTAGTAAGTGCAGCTGAAGGATCATATGGAGTCTTAGCTACTTTGCAATTCTTATAACCAAATTTCTCAATTACACTTTCGGTATAATGAGATTGCGATATGGTTATGCCACTAGTTGAACGAGTCAACTTAAGGCCAAGAATCACACTAGCTACTCCCATATCCTTCATTTCAAACTTACTTTTCAAGAATTCCTTAGTAGTATTAATTATCCTCATATCTGTTCCAAACAACAGAATATCATCGACATACAGACATAAGACAATACTACTATCACCAATACTCTTGCTATAAACACACTTATCAAACTCATTAGTAACAAAGCCAAACGATGAGACAATTTTATCAAATTTCTCATGCCATTGCTTAGGGGCTTGTTTGAGTCCATACAAGGACTTAACAAGTTTACAAACCTTTTTCTCATTGCCAGAGGCCTCAAAACCTTCAGGTTGATCCATATAAATTTCTTCCTCTAGATCGCCATGCAAGAAAGCGGTCTTAACATCCATCTGATGGATAGGAAGATCATATACAGAGGCCAATGCTATAAGCATTCGGATTGTAGTCATTCTAGCAACTGGCGAATAGGTATTGAAATAGTCTATTCCCTCCATTTGATTGAATTCCTTAGCCACTAACCTAGCCTTAAACTTGTCAACGGTTCCATCAGGTTTCAGTTTCATTTTGAAGACCCACTTACATCCTATCGTGCTACAACTGTGAGGGAGATCGACCAATTCCCATGTCCCATTAGAGACAATAGAATCCATCTCACTCTTAACAAGATCCTTCCACCGCTTGGCATCGAAGTAGCCATAGCAGCCTTTGAAGGTTAAAGGATCACCTCGACATTGTAAGTGATGAAATCACTTCCAAAATCCTTGGTGGTCCTTGCCCTTTGCTCCTTCTTGGTTCAATCTCATCGTCGAATGAGTTGCACCGGAATCAACCCCCACATTTGTCACCTCCTCTACTGGAAGCAGAATGGAATTAGTGGTCAAGTTAGATTCCTTAGGAAGTCCGTCCTTCATAGGAAACACATCCTCAAAAAATGTTGCATCACGTAACTCAACTATAGAGTTCACATCTATGCCGTAAATTTCGATTTTATAATAAGAAATCTCAATGCATAACTTGTTTCGTAATAACCTATAAAGATAGCATCAACAGCTTTAGGTCCAAGCTTTTTCCTTTTATGTGCGGGTACAAGTACCTTTGCAAGGCACCCCCACACTTTTAAGTGTTTCAAGCTAGCTCGTCGACCTCTCCAAAGTTCAAACGGACTTTCCTTTCTATGTTTAGGAGGGACTCTATTCGTAATATGGCAAGCCGTATTCAAAGCCTCTCCCCACATATATTTGGGCACCCGTAACTTATGAGTAAACCGTTAATCATATCGCAAGGGTTCTATTCTTACGTTCGCAACACCATTTGATTGAGGGGTGTAGGGAGGAGTCTCTTCATGTACTATTCCGTTTTCTTGGCAATAATACATGAAGGGGTTAGACTCATATTCACCTCCTCTATCGACCTTAACCGTTTAAGTTTCTTTCCGGTTTGTGTTTCGCTTCGTTCTTAAATATAATGAATTTATCTAATGCTTCATCCTTAGAACTAAGCAAATAGACATAACAGATTTACTAGCATCATCAATAAAGGTGAGAAAATATTTCTTTTTGTCTTTGGTCAACACGCCATTAAATTCACAAATATCGCATTGAACTAAATCTAGAATTTCGTAATTTCTCACAACCGACTTAAACGGACCTTTTGTAGATTTAGCTTCAACACATACATGACACTTAGAATTCTTATCAATAGCATGTTTAGGAATAATATCTAAATTCATCATTCTTTTCACGTAATCATAGTTAATATGTCCTAAACGACCATGCCAAACATTTGAAGATTCAATGGAATAAGAAACAGATAATCAATAGAACTATATTGTGCGAACAAACATCGCTTCAACTCTAATTTTAAATAAACCATCCGAGGAATAACCTTTCCCCACAAAACTACCGTAATCCATAATTATGACCTTATTACATTTAAATGAAATCTCAAATCCTTCCCTAACTAGACTAGAACCACTAATAATGTTGCGACGAATATCGTGAACGTGATACACTCGATGCAAGGTAAGAATGCGCCCATTAGGAAACTTCGTGTCCACGCGTCCAGCCCCAAGCACCTTTGCAAAGACTAGAGTTCCCCATCGTCACCGATCTACCACGCTCAGCCGGCAAGACACAAATAGCAATTTATCAAGACAAACGTGCACATTTGCCCCGTGTCAACTAGCCACTCGTTGGGTTCATAGACAAGAAAAATTTCGTGGATAAGAAGTTACATACTTTGTAACATTGCAGTCGAGCGTCAACTCCAGTGCGTCGAGTCGATCATCATAATCCTTCTGACCCAACACCATGTTGACGCCAGGATGGTCATCACAGAGCCTTGTGGTCCTTTTCCTTTCTTGGACGGGCGGTCCCTAGAAAAGTGTCCACCTTCTCCACAATTCCAAATAGCCTGCTTTTGCTTTTGGCTTTCTAAAGTTATTTTTCTTAACTTTAAGTTTATCATGGTTTTCTTTATCCTTAGAGTGAGTTTTCACACCTTTTCCTTTAAACTTGCTTTTACCAGCTACCATATTAGCAGCAGCCTCCACAGTACGCTAGGTTGGTTACCATTATGCACCTCCCGAATCGCAATTGCATTCATCAACTCATTGAGTGTCAAGCTTCCAAAGACGATGCTTGAGGGTCATACCGAATTCCCCAAGATCGAGGAAACTTCACAATAATAGCCATGACAATAACTTATTAGGAAGTCCCATGTCAAAGCATCCTTGAGTGATTGCAAAATGATTTGGAGTTCGTGCACTTGATCGGTAACCGACTTTCCCTCACTCATGTGATAATTCAGAACTTACCCACTGGGTACTTTTCCACACCGGAGTCATCTACAAGGTTGCGTACTTCGTGGAAAGCGATTCCCATAAATGACGCAAAGTGAGAGGAGCAGAGCAATAAACATCAAAGAGTGCATTCGACAAAGCTAACGTAATGCATCCTCGAACAACATCATCCTCGCTCCTTCCACGCTTTAACAAAGAACCACACTAATCGGATCATCGCCATTCGTAGCGGGACATTTGGATGACAAAGATACTGCACATGCCCTTAATTGACAAATGCATCTTCATGCGTTCGCACCAACGCTTGAAGTTCTTGCCACCGAACTTCTCCTAAGATCGGAGGTGTCAACTAGGGACTTAAAGGGAGAGCTAGAGGAACCACCAGACATGATCAAATAAAACTATTTTCTCTTAGACTGTTGGAAATTAAATTATAAGCACCACAGATTAAACAAACAATTTAATCAACAGTAGGGGATATATTGATCAAGTCAAGAACGTACCAATAAGCCAATAGCAAAACCGAAAGCAAGGAACAGGATCAGGAAAACAGACAGAAACAATAAAACAACCGATTAGAAAACTTATCGTGATTTGATCGAGTCGCCTTAGGAAGACTGTCCTAAGAGAAAATATTGCCCCCAATTGGTGCAACTCAGGTACATGCAAATTTCTCCGAGGATAAAACGATCACGGATTACGTACCACAAAGCAACACACAGGTAGGTAATCACCGGCAGTCCTATCTCAGTCGCCTTGAATCTCACGAACGAATCTCTATGAACGGGAGTAATCAACAATGAAAGAAAACTAGGGAAATAGGTTTTCTCTTTTAATCACTCATAGTGTAAAACGGTTGGGGAAAAATTAGTAATTATACATGTGATAAATAATAGGTTTTAAAGTCATAATTTGACCTAAAAACCCACAGAAATTCGGCCCAGGAAGGACAAACCCCGTCACTAGCGCGGCCGCCCTTGAGGGTGGCGCGACCGCGCTAAACACCAGTGATTTCTGGCGAGCTCTCGGCAATCAAGCGCGGCCGCCCTAGGCCTAAGCGCGGCCGCTCTCCATGGCAAAAACTCAGACGTGTTTTCCTCCTTGGCCAAACTCAGTCCACAACCAAGACACTCCAAGGTCATAGATCTATGGACTTCATACCACATGAATCAAAAATTCCAACACAGAGTTGGTAAAAGAAAATTACCCCAAAACAGAGAAATTTCATTAAACAAGAATTCAAGAACTTAAATGTCTAGTTGAAAAAAAAAAAACTATAATGTCCCACGAAAATGGAAACGAACTAACCAGATTTAGTTGACCGAAACGGTCTGAATCAGAGATGAACTCTTTCATCTTAGCAGTTCTTGGATGGTGCATCCAGAAGGTAGCATCCATAAACTGAACCCCATTAGATTCACAAGCTGAGAGAATTACATCAAGCTCCTTGACATTTAAAGCCACCGGCTTCTCAAGCATCACATGCTTCTTCTTCTTGGCAGCCAAGACGGCCCAGTGCAGATGCAAGCTTGTGGGGAGAGGGAGGTATACAGCATCGACATCTGGATCATCCAGCACGGCTTCATAGCTGCCATAGATCTTTGCTGAATCAGGGAAGCCATTGGCTAAAGCAAAATCCTTGGCCTTTTCTAAAGATCTGCTCCCTACTGCATTAAGAGCCGCGTTTGGGGCTAGCCTAATGGCTTTGGAGAGCTTCCGGGCAATTGCTGCGCAGCCCAAGATTCCGAATCGGATTTGGGTTTCCGGCATTTCGATGGCAGTGATGAAAGTGGTGAATGAATGTGGTGGTGCATGGTGATTATAATATATAAGAGGAAAAGTTCTTTCTATTTGTTTTTCTATATGAAAAGTTAAAAACTATGATCTTTGTTTTTAACTTTTCATATATGATGCCGTGTTGGATGATCCAGATGTCGATGCTGTATACCTCCCTCTCCCCACCAGCTTGCATCTGCACTGGGCCGTCTTGGCTGCCCAGAAGAAGAAGCATGTGATGCTTGAGAAGCCGGTGGCTTTGAATGCCAAGGAGCTTGATGTAATTCTCTCAGCTTGTGAATCTAATGGGGTTCAGTTCATGGATGCTACCTTCTGGATGCACCCCTCCCCACCCTTTGACAAACACACAACACACACTCTTTCTCTCTCACACACACAGACACACTTTCTCTCTTTACTCCATCTCTCCCGTTATCCCACTTTCGGCGAACCTCTCCCCTTTGGCAAACCCCTCCCCCACCCCCGGCCACACAAAACACACACTTCCACTCTCTCTCTACCTTCTTCATTCTCACCTCCGGTCACCCTTTCCCTCCCCACCTCCGGTCACGCCTTGATAATATTTTTAATAGTTTAGTTGACAACTGAGAATTTATTAACATGTTTTCAATTGTTTGGTCGCCGAAGTAGTCGCCGAAGTTGGTGGTTACCGGAGTTGTTGATCGGAGAAGGTGGGGAGGGGTGGCCTAAGGTGATTATGGTTAGAGAGAAAGTAAAATGATAAGCAATGTGGACTTAGTAAAATGATGAGTAAGGTGAACTTAGTAAAATGACGAGTAAGGTGGGTGTACTCATTAAGTCATGGACTATATGATAGATAAAATATTCATTTTTTTAGGAGGTAAATTCGGTTATATGAAGGGATTATATGATTGAATCAATTTTGAGCAATAAGGACATGTGATAGCATATTTATGGGCCAGTTAATGTAACCTAATTGACATTTTATCTATTATTAATAAATTAAACAAAAAAAGTGATTTTTTTTTTTTTTTTTTTTTTTTTTTTTTTGTGGTGGTGGGGTGGGGTGAGGTGTGTGTGTGTGTGTGGGGGGGGGGAGTTTCATTACTTTAATCATCGTCTTTTCTACTTTTGCATCTACTATTTTAACATCCTTGATTTTTAATGTGGTCCAATTTGCAACGCCTTTAATTTGCATCATTGCATTTTATTAACCCTACCCTTTGCCATCTCAATAATCATCATCATGGATCACGAGTTACATACCACTACAAGAAAAAGGATTTTTTGAGACGGGGTTTGTGACACACTCTGAGACGGACATAATATTATAGGCCAAAACTAAGTAAATTTGAAGCATATTGACAAAATTCACTTTGTTACGGAGAATTTGTCATATTAATTGTCACAAATTAATTTCAGCCTAATTGGAGCCAATTTGTCCCGCTAAAAAATTATTTGTTACGGAACAATTTGGGTTTGTGACAACTTGTAATAAATGTTACAGTAAAAAGCTGTCACAAATCTATTTCTGAAGTTATAAGTGAAAATGACGGTTTTTTTTTTTCAATTGTGACAGGATTTATGACAAAATTTTAGAGGTCACAATATTTTGTCTGGATCGGGTATTACTTTTACGATTATTTGCTCGAGATTTCACATCAAATTATGCGGAAAAGACAATTAAAGTTATTTTTCGATTGAAAAGATATACTCCCTCTGTCCCATAAAACATTACCCCTTTTACTATTTTGGGCGTCCCACTTTAAAACATTACCACCACTACTACTACCACCATTACTACTACCACCACTTCTATTACCACCACCACCACCGCCACCACTACTATCACTACCACTACTATCACCACTACTACTACCACTACTACTACCACCACTACTACCACTACCACCACTACTACCACTATCACCACTACTACCACTACCACTGTCACCACTACTACTACTACCGCCACTACTACCGCTACCACCACTACCACTACTACCACTACCACCACTACTACCACCACTACTACCACCACAACCACCATCACCACCACCACCACCACCACTACTACCACTACCATTACTACCACTATCACTACTACCACCACCACTACTACCACTACCACTACTACCACTACTACCACTACCACAACTACCACCACTACTACTACCACTACTATCACTATCACTACTACTACTACTACCACCACCACTACTACCACCACCACTACCACTACTACTACTACTACCACTACGACCACCACTACTACCACCACTACCACTACTACTACCACTGCTACTACTACCACCACTACTACTACTACCACTACTATCCCTATCACTACCACTACCACTACTACCACTATCACCACTTTATCTAAACCATAACTGTTTTTAATTATGTTAAAAACTGTTAAAAAGTTAACTTTTTTATTCAAAAAGTTAACTGTTTTTAAAAAATCTGTTAAAAAGTTAACTTTTTTATTCAAAAACTGTTAGAAAATTAATTTTTTCGTAACTGTTTTTAATTCTGTTAAAAATTTCTTTTAAAAACCCAATTTGAAAATAAAAAATGTTAATATATAGTATAGAACTTAACAGAAACTGTTAAAAAGTTAACTATTTTTTTCAAAAAACTATTAAAAAGTTAGTCCAAAAAATAATTGGCTCCAAAAATATAGTTAGTCTCTAAAATTTGGCTCCAAATAGACTATGGAGTTAGAAATTTTGAACCAAAATTTCCTTTGGTTATTTGTTAGCTCCCCTTTTTTTCCCTCCACAACAAAATGAATGAAAAATTGAAATCTTTTTTCCCTTCCCGACATACTCTCATCTTATCCCCTTCCCCCAAAATCTGTACCAAATAAACACACACACAGAGAAGAAACTCTCAACCCTAAACCTAATTTACCCTCACATCGCTCCATCTATCTTCTCCGGCAACAAGAATGGCTTCTCTCCCCTCTCCCGTTTCACCTCCTCCTTCTCCTTTCTAATCTAGCTTTCTACCGAAGCAAGCATCTTCAAATAGTCTCCCAAAATCCCACATTCCAGTAAACTAAAATCGTCTGAAATACTTTCGACTTTTACAGATCTAATCGGAAACAATGGATATGGCAGAGATCGTGATGAAGCCCGTCGACGGTGTAGGTGAAAGACAAGAAAGCTGTTCGGGAAAGTTGACAATGGGCTTATTCCTCAACGAAGCCAGTAGCCAGACACAAACTCCGGTAATCCTTAATTTCTGTAAAGTAAACAAGTTCGATTAACTCCCTATTCATTAACTTGCTTTCAAGTTTGCATTTTTATTCTGCAATTCATAAATGTTGGCTCTGTTCAGTCTACAATTATGATCAATCGCTTCTGGTGTCGTGAAAAACTTGAGAATTTGATGCCCGCCAAGTGTTTGTTTAGTTCTCTGGGAGAAATTAGGATTCCCCTCTCATTTTCAAGCTCCGATAAGTGAAACTGATACAATGGTTCCACTACCTGCGACTGTGGATGGGATTACGGATGCAGAAGCGTATATTCCATCATCCGAGTCTGAAAAGGACAACAATGGAGATGACTTGGGGGGGGGGGAAACTTTGAAAACTATGAAATGGATTTCTATTATTTTTTCTTTCAAATTCATTAGGAAATGCTAGTCTAGTTGGTACATAGGGAGTTAAACAATTTTATGTGCATTAGATTTAGATTTAGATTTTTAAGACTTTTTTTTGTTGTGTTGAGATTTTTATAACTTGTTCTTTGATGTTTTATACCCTTAACTACCTGATTTTAGTAAAGTTTGGCATTGAATTTATCATGCCACAATTAATTTATATTCCTTTTTTTTTCTTTTTTTTATTATTAATTGCAAGATACTAATTTTATTAGTTTTACATGAAAATAATGTGTTTATTTGTGACTAAATTGTGTGACGGGTAATATAATGTTTAGAAATTTGTTACGACAACTGTGACGATTGTTGCCGTCATAATTTGGAATTTTAAATATTGTTTGTGACAGGTTATCGGTAAAAATGTGACGCAAATTTTGAATTTTCAAGTTTTCATTTGTGACAAACTTTCATAGGTTTGGGACGACAAACTTCGTCATAAAACATGTGACTCATCCGTCTCAATGCTCATTTGTGACTAGGGAATAGGTGACAGATTTTGGGACAACAAATGTTGTCACAAAACCTTAATTGTGACGACAAATTATTGATTTATGACGAATTTTGGTCGTCTCAAAAAGTCCTTTTTCTTGTAGTGTACTCCATTTGTTTCAGAAAACATTTTACAAAAATATTTTTAGCATTTTTTGGTGTTTGATAACTATAAAATAGTAAAATCAAAGGAAACGAGAAGAACGCCCACAGCCTCAGCCTAGGTAACCCCTCAGCCTCAGCTTCCCTTTGATTTTTCCATTAACGAACAATATCTAAACTGAGCAAGCGACGGCAAGAGAGCCAACAGAGAACAAAAGAGAGATAACGAGAAGAATGCCCATATATTCTAGCGGGAAAATATATAAATATACCCCTATATTTAGGTTAAGAATATAGATATGCCATTATACAATTTAATTATCATATTAGCTCCCGTATTTAGAACAAATGTGTGTATATATGGACACCATCATCTTTCCATTCAAATTTTAATGGAACTGCTGACTAGACAACTTAGTTGGCATGTAAAATTGATTACGTGGAAAAATATTGTCCAATTGGAATTTTCTGAGTATGAAGTACTCGAAACTATGTCGTTTTGACACTTATTAATAAGAAAGCTAAACTACGTCGTTTTAATTTATGGGGGTAAAATGTGAATTATGAAACAATCAGTCCAAAATATATTTTTTACAAAAGTTGAAGGATAAAACTAAAATATGTGTTCATAAATTAACACCCCTCATAAATTATCTCTAATCCCATTAAGATTTACATAAAAAAAACCTATTCCTAATCCTACCTTCGTCTTCTTCACTACACACGTTCCCTTCCTTCTCCATCATCAAAGTCCATCTACCCAGCAAAACCTTACCTCCCTTCCCTCATTACCCATACCCAGCAAACTCCCAAATCTCTCGCTCTCTCTCTCACACAGACATACTTTCTCTCTCTGGACTTCTCCCATTCGCCATCCTCTCTCCTCCGTCCGTCCTCTCCGGCGCTCCTACCTCACCAACCTCCTTCCCTTTTCCCTTATCGTTAGTCATCATGATCTGCCCAGATCTGTTTGCATCACCTTCGCATCGTCTTTGCCTCATTTCAGCTCCTTTGTCTTCTTCGGCGTCCACAAAAAGACATGGTGAAACCTCCAATTGATTGAGATTGGGGTTTTTCAAATTTGTGTTAATTCTGATCTATTTTAATCAATTAATTAATTTAATTTTTTGTTTTGATTTTGTTTGTGGTTGTTATGGTGGACAATGGTTGTGAGTGGTGGGTGGGCTGGTGTTGGAATGATGTGGTGTTGGAGACGATGAAGATGGATAAGAAAATTTATTTTTAATGAACTTGTTAACTGAAGTGGCAAAATAATGTTATTTCATCAATTATTGAACATATATGTTAACTATTTAACTAATGTTGGCCTTCTAGTTTATGTATCAAAACGACGTAGTTTTGATCTCTTCATACTCAGCAAATTTCACCAGGACAATATTTTCCACATAATCAATTTTACATGCCAACTAAGATGTCTAATCAGCAATTCCTTTAGTATTTGAACGAAAAGATAACGGTGTCCAAATATCCACACATTTTTCCTAATTACGGGGGCTAATATGGCAATTAACTTGTATAATGACATATCTATATCCTTGACATAAGGCTCCGTTTGTTTGGGGGAAAATGTTATCTAGAAAACATTTTTCCCATTTTTCGGAAAATATTTTCCTCACTTTTATAAGTAAATTGATTTACGGATTTTTCCTAAGTAAAACATTTTCCGAAAAATGGTAACACCCTCTGGTACATACACACACACACGTTACCCACCCATACCCCATCCCCATCACCAACCCCTCCCCCCATTGAGTAAAAAAAATCATTTTAAATTTATTTTTAACAACTCCTCCCCCAATCCACTCACCACCCCCTGCCACCCCCCGTTAAGTAAAAAAAAAAAAATCATTTTAAATTTATTTTTAACAACTCTTCCCCCACTTCACTCAAAAACATGTTTATTTTATTTTTCGGAAAACATTTTCATTTTTCGGAAAACATTTTACCGGAAATCATTTTTCGAAAATGTTTTACGCTAAACAAACGAAGCCTAAGTATGGGGGCATATTTCTATATTTCTATTAAAGATTGTGATTTGGTGCAACAGGCAATTGCTATTGCTGTCGAATAGAATGGATTTTGGTTTAGAATAAAATAAAAATTTTATGGGCCTTACTACGATGATCATGTGCATTTTATGGGCCTTACTACGATGATCATAGCTTTTAATTTTTCATATAGAAAAACAAATAGAAATAACTTTTCCTCTTATATATTATAATCACCATGAACCACCACATTCATTCACCACTTTCATCACTGCCATGGAAATGCCGGAAACCCAAATCCGATTTGGAATCTTGGGCTGCGCAGCAATTGCCCGGAAGCTCTCCAAAGCCATTAGGCTAGCCCCAAACACGACTCTTTATGCAGTAGGAAGTCGATCTTTAGAAAAGGCCAAGGCTTTTGCTTTAGCCAATGGCTTCCCTGATTCAGCAAAGATCTATGGCAGCTATGAAGCCGTGCTGGATGATCCAGATGTCGATGCTGTATACCTCCCACTCCCAACCAGCTTGCATCTGCACTGGGCCGTCTTGGCTGCCCAGAAGAAGAAGCATGTGATGCTTGAGAAGCCGGTGGCTTTAAATGTCAAGGAGCTTGATGTAATTCTCTCAGCTTGTGAATCTAATGGGGTTCAGTTCATGGATGCTACCTTCTGGATGCACCATCCAAGAACTGCTAAGATGAAAGACTTCATCTCTGATTCAGACCGTTTCGGTCAACTAAATCTGGTTAGTTCGTTTCCATTTTCTTAGGACATTATAGTTTTTTTTTTTTTTTTTTCAACTAGACATTTAAGTTCTTGAATTCTTGTTTAATGAAATTTCTCTGTTTTGGGGTAAATTACTAGTTTGAGTAATACCTCCGGTAATAATATGGAACTCTCTATCCGAAATAAGGTCTGATGAATCTCATATATAGGTACAAGCTTGCTTCAGTTTTGCTATGACACCAGACGATTTAGAGAATAGTATCCGTGTGAAGCCTAATCTGGATGCCCTGGGTGTTCTTGGAGATGTCGGGTGGTACCCAGTTCGAGCAATCCTATGGGCTGCTGATTTCGAACTTCCCAAATCAGTAGTCGCTTTGCACAAACCCGTTCTCAACAAAGCAGGCGTAATTCTATCCTGTGGAGCCTCTTTACACTGGGAAGACGGAAAAATCGCAACATTCCATTGTTCTTTCTTTGCCAACTTAACGACTAATATAATAGCAACTGGGACAAAGGGAACTTTGTATCTAAATGACTATGTTATCCCTTTCGAAGAGGATAAAGCTTCTTTCTTTGCAGCTACTCAGTCGTGGTATAATGAGCTCTCGACGGAATGGCGAGGAAAGCTTGTTGAAGAAACTGTTGTGACGGATCTTCCGCAGGAAGCTCTCATGGTGAAGGAGTTTTGTAGGTTGGTTAAAAGTATTAGGGACGACGGTTTGAAACCAGATGAAAGGTGGCCTATACTTAGCAAGAAAACACAGCTTGTTTTGGATGCTGTGAAGGTATCAATTGAAAGAGGTTGTGAACCTGTGAGTTTGTGATGAATTTATTGGTTTTTCTTCTTCATTGTTCTTGATTATTGAATAAAGTCAATTGTATTGTTAGTAAGTTTAATTTTTCTACTGTTTTTTAAATTTGTGGGGGGTTTCTGGCATGAAATAAATTGATAACTCTTGTTGTGAATTAAATTGTACTTTCCTTTGTTTCTAAAAGTTAGTTATATATTTGTTTTTTTGTTAATTTGAGTCATGAGAAAATTACGTGCTAGTCCCTCATATCTCAAGCCAATGCAATGCAACTGCATAGCAATGCCAATGCAATATAATACAATGTCAAAGTAATATCTGTTATGGAAACTAGATATACAAAATAATAGGGCATATATATACAAGAGTTGTTTGGAGATTAAGCAAGAAAATCCTAACCATATTCTACTTTAGACAATTAGGAAACTAAATACAATTAGAAAACTAAAGAATAAGGAAACTAGATATACAAAATAATTAGGAGATATCTAATTCCTTAACATGCCCCCGCAAGATGGACGATCGTTGAGTGAGACCAATCTTGACCATTAATGTTTGAAACCTTGCCCGGAGAAGTGGCTTCGTGAGGATGTCTGCAAGTTGATCATTACTGGATACGAAGGAAACACGTAGTTTGTTATTTTCAACAAGTTCACGCACAAAATGATAATCAAGACCAAGGTGTTTCATACGAGAATGGAACCGAGGGTTGGCGGCAACATAGGTGGCGCCTAAATTGTCACAATAAATTACCGGAGAAGATAGTTTCGGACATGCAAGTTCATGAAGAAGATTTTGAAGCCAAAGAAGTTCAAAGAAGAAGTGGCGGCCTACAACCCTATATTCTGCTTTAGTGGATGATCGGGCTAACGTCCTATGTTTTTGTGTACTCCAAGAGATAGCATTTTTGCCCAAGTAAACAATGTAACCGATGGTAGTGATGTATGTGTCAGTATCACCCGCCCAATCAGCGTCAGTAAAAGCATGAAGTGTGAGGGGGGGGGGAATCTCTACAAATGAGAAGACCATGAGAGGTTGTCCCAACTTGATATCGTAGCACACGCTTGAGAGCTAACCATTGTGTTCAGGTGTATGGGGAGGGGAGGTAAAGTGTTGAATGTCGTGGGAGGCTAGAAGGGAACGAAGTCCAAGATATTCACCCCCATTATCACTGTAGATTGTTTTGATGGGTCGGCCAAAACATTTTTCTACCATGGGTTTGAAGGTGGTAAAGACGGTGAGGGCATCGTTTTTGTGTTTGAGAGGGTAAAACCAAATGTATTTAGAATGACGATCAACAAAGATAATATAGCATTTGTAGCCATCATGAGAGAGAAGCGGGGATGTCCAAACATCACTAGAGTATATCAAGTGGACCAAAGGAACGAATAGTATTATTATAAAAGGGAACTTGTGACTCTTATTGCAATCGCAAGAGTTGCAATGAAAATCACTAGAACTAGGGATTCCTAACCGAAAATTGTTACTAATATGGCATAGAATAGAAAAGTACGGGTGACCCAATCGATGATACCAACTTGAAGTAGAAGAGACGAGCGGAGTGAACGGCGGAGTGAAAGGGATGCCATTCGTAGATGCCGGATTTAGGAGGACCTTGGAGGAGGATTGCCCGGTGTGATTGTCCTTCACAACAAATGAATCATAAAAGAAGGTGATAGAAGCATTTTTATCTTGACATAATTTAGACATAGAAATAATATTGCGAGACAAATTATGATGTAGCCCGTAATATTGAGGCGAAGAAGGCATGGAAAATCGCACAGGGCACGACTCGTGATCCCTGTCACGACTCGTGACGAAGAACCGCACGAGTGTATCAAAGAACACGATTCGTTTCACGAGTGAATTGAGCAGGCACGACTCGTGATACCTAGCACGAGTCGTGATGGCGGCGAATTTCAGCAGATTTGTTTCTTTTTCCAGTTTTTAAAACAATTACTTCAAGGGTATTTTAGGGAATTAATATTCCATCTTTTTAATTAGGGTTTTCAGTAGGGTTTTAGTTCTATAATGTTCTTTTCTTTATTATAAATAGTTGCATTAGGAATTGTATTGGAAAGAGTTGAATTTTGATAAATTATTTGATTGCTTTGCAATTGTGAGTCTTTCTTGACTTGTTGAAGGTGGATTCCTTCGAGAGGGTGGATTCCTTACATTGTCGAGGTTCTCATCTTTTAGGTGTTAGTCTTGCCAAACCCTAATTCGTGGATTCGAATTGGGTCAATTAGTCGTTGTTTTGATTAATTGCCTATCCGGTTACTATTTTTATTTTATTTCATTATGCAACCCATTACATCGGTTGGTATCGAAATCGGACGATCCAAGGGTTCTCATGACGAAGTGATGACTAACAATGGTGGAGGAAGACGATTATGCTATTCTTGAAGACATCAATGTTCGTCTAACACGAGGCTCGGACAACAAGAAAAATATTTCTTTGCAATGGAGTCAATATTCGCGAGAGAGAGGCTACTATCGGGATCAGCATTGCGTATATCCCATTCGAAGGATACTCGGCTTGCTAGGGATGAATATTAGGCGAATTCCGATTTGTATTATTCTAAAGCATTTTCTTGTTCCAGGCAAATCCGACGTTTGGAGGCAAAATTATCCGGCGAAATTAGGCGTATGGAGGAGGCCAAATCTACTCCGGACCACTAAAGTTTTGAATGATGATTTCGGGGGAGAGGAGATTATTTGTGAAATCACGGACGATTTTTGCGTTATTCAGGCGGAAGAAAATAAGGATGAAGAGCTATATGAGGTTACAAGGAGCGAAGAAAATCAGGTATGTGATGACCTTATTACTACCAATTTAATCGTACTTGTTAACGCAGTTGTCGGGTCAAAAGAAGAAATTATTTATAAAACTGAAGATATAGTGATTACTGTTGGTCACGGGGAGGA
Source organism: Adenophora triphylla var. japonica (assembly GCA_022495995.1). Lineage (NCBI taxonomy): Eukaryota > Viridiplantae > Streptophyta > Magnoliopsida > Asterales > Campanulaceae > Adenophora > Adenophora triphylla. The sequence goes on from JAFEMH010003303.1 coordinate 178,676, forward strand.
CATGGAGGCAGAGCAACACAAGGATGATGGGAAGGATACTATAATTTTATATCCAGAAGAAATTATATTATTTCGAGTTGTATTGAAGGGGCAGGTATATTCCAAGTATTTGTTTATATGGGATGGAGCATTTCAAATCATCTTACGTCCTATTGTGCGAAAGAGTTTAATTTACTCGAAATATCTTTTTAAGTGGAACGGAATTTTTCAGACGTCAAAGCCTGAAATTGCATATTCAAATGCTGGACGAATCACCGCCATGGGATGTTCTTTTTATGATTGCTCGGATTCAGGGACGAATCCGTTTAAAGAGGGGGCGCATGATGTAGCCCGTAATATTCAAACGCGAAGAAGGCATGGAAAATCGCACAGGGCACGACTCGTGATCCTTGTCACGACTCGTGACGAAGAACCGCACGAGTGTATCAAAGAACATGATTCGTTTCACGAGTGAATTGAGCAGGCACGACTCGTGATACCTAGCACGAGTCGTGATGGCGGCGGAATTTCAGCAGATTTGTTTCTTTTTCCAGTTTTTAAAACAATTACTTTAAGGGTATTTTAGGGAATTAATATTCTGTCTATTTAATTAGGGTTTTCAGTAGGGTTTTAGTTCTAGAATGTTCTTTTCTTTATTATAAATAGTTGCATTAGGAATTGTATTGGAAAGAGTTGAATTTTGATAAATTATTTAATTGCTTTGCAATTGTGAGTCTTTCTTGACTTGTTGAAGGTGGATTCCTTCGAGAGGGTGGATTCCTTCTGTTATTCGAGGTTCTCATCTTTAGGTGTTAATCTTGCCAAACCCTAATTCGTGGATTCGAATTGGGTCAATTAGTCGTTGTTTCGATTAATTGCCTATCCGGTTACTATTTTTTTATTTCCGCTGCAACCCATTACATCAAATTAGGAACATGATGAACATGATTAAGTTTAAAGGAGGAGGAAGAAGGAAGGAGAGTAGTAGAACCAATGCTTGAGATAGGTAGGCCGGATCCATCGCCAATGAAGAGTTCATCAGTGCCATCATAGGGACAATGGCGAGAGAGATTGTTGAGGTCATTAGTGGCATAATGTATGGCGCTGCTGTCAAGGAGCCAATTGTAATGAGGAGTAGGAGATGAGGTGGTGGCGGCATAGAGAGAGTGGGTTGGGTGGCGATTTGAGGGTTTGGGGCGAGGGTTGTTGGGTATAAGAGAGAAATCGAAGGAGGAAGCCGGCGGTGTGGCAGAGGGCCTCGGTTAGGTAGTTTAGGATTTAGGCCGAGTAGGGGAGGGATGGGTAGGGTAAGGAGATCTAGGATCTCAATTCTGATACCATGTTAGAGAATAGAGGACAAACACTTTGGTGCTTGAAAGCCTTGTTTAATTGTATTCATAATATGGTATATATATACAAGAGTTACTTGGAGATTAAGCAAGAGAATTCTAATCATATTCTACTTTACAAAATTAGGAAACTAAAGAATAAGAAAACTAGATATACAAAATACTTAGGAGATATCTAATTCCTTAACAATATCATGCATTGTAATGCAATGTCCATGCAATGTAATGCAATCCAATTTAATGCAATGTCAATACAATGCTGAGCTTCGGTCCCAGTGCGCTTGTTGTCTCCTGGCCTTACCGCCCCGAATGGGATGAGCTTTCCGACCTATTCCCTCAATATAACCTAATATACGTTCTAGTCCACAAAAGATTTTATCTACCATATAGTCCCTCGAAACATTAAATGAAATAACTACACCCCTCCCCACCCTTTGACAAACACAAAACACACATAACACACACTCTTTCTCTCTCTCTCACACACACACACATTCTCTCTTTACTCCATCTCTCCTGTCATCCCACTTTCGGCGAACCTCTCCCCTTCGGCGAACCCCTCCCCCACTTACGACGAACCTCTCCGATCCGGCGAACCTCTCCCCACCCCCGGCCACACAAAACACAAACTTCCACTCTCTCTCTACCTTCCTCATTCTCACCTCTGATCACTCTTTCCCTCACCACCTCCAATCACGCCTTACTGTTAAGTTCTCAGTTGTTTGGTCGCCGGAGTTGGTGGTTGCCGGAGTTGATCGTGTTTTTAGTAGTTTAGTTGATTACTAAGAATTTATTAACAAGTTCTCAGTTGTTTGGTCGCCGAAGTTGGTGGTCACCGGAGTTGATCGTATTATTAGTAGTTTAGTTGACAACTAAGATCTTACTGATAAATTCTCAGTTGTTTTGTCGTCGGAGAGGTCACCGAAATTAAAAAAAAAGTTCGCCGTAGTTGATGGTCGCCGAAGTTGGTTGTTATCGGAGTTGTTGATCAGAGAAGGTCGGGAGGGGTGGCCTTAGGTGATGGTGGTTAGAGAGAAAGTAAAATGATGAGCAATGTGGACTTAGTAAAATGATGAGTAAGGTGGACTTAGTAAAATGAGGAGCAGGGTGTACTCATTAAGTCATGTACTATATGATAGATAAAATTTTCTTTTTTTAGAAGGTAAATTCAGTTTTAGAAGGTAAATTCAGTTATATTGAGGGATTATATGGTTGAATCAATTTTGAGCAATAAGGACATGTGATAGCCTATTTAAGGGCCAATTGATGTAACCTAATTGACATTTTATCTATTATTAATAAATTAAGCGAAACATTTTTTAAAAAACTTTGAGCAATAATTTAAGTTAGGTTTAACCATGCTAATGAAAATCTGTTAGAGATATTATTTCACATTGGAAATTGACAAACCTTGCCTATAATATATAAAGATTTTGGGCCACTCCCCTTGACAGCAATTGATTTTAAGGTGGAACCTCAGAATTTAAGATGGTATCAGAGCAGGTTCTTTACACGTGCAGGCCCAATGGCCCACGATGTTACTCTGCCCCACCCGATTGATAAGTCCACGCTGTAAGCTTTGCCAAAAAGCCCGCTACACGTGAGGGGGTGTGTTAGAGATATTATTTCACATTGAAAATTGACAAACCTTGCCTATAATATATAAAGATCCTGAGCCACTCCCCTTGACACCAATTGATTTTAAGGTGAAACCTCAGACTTTAATACTTATTATTGATAAACCATTGTAAATATTATTAATAACAAGTTTTAAATTTTTTATTAGATTAATTAAAATTAATCTAAATTATATTACTTATGAGTAACTCTTGTGAAAAACTAGTTTTTTTTAAAATGTTATAAAAAAATTAGTTTTCAGAACAGTTCATCACTCTTATTAGTTATAGACTTAGTGCTTTAAAACTAGTTTTTTTCTTATGTTACGAAAAAAATTAATTTTTTACAAGATTTTGACATTACTTATAGTTTAAGAAAAGAAAGGGGGGGGGAGGGGTGTTTGATTACTTTAATCATCGTCTTTTCTACAATTTTGCATCTACTATTTTAACATCCTTGATTTTTTATGTGGTCCATTAGGATGCTACAATTACTATAAGAATGCTCTTTTGTGGACAAAGGCTTAAGTAGTGTATTCCAAATTGCAGCGCCTTTAATTTTCATAATTGCATTTTATTAACCCTTTGCCATCTCAATAATCATCATCATCGGTCCAAAGACAATTGACTGCATCTTTATTGGATATGCTAACAATAGTAGTGCCTATAGATTTATAGTGCACAAGTCAGACATTCCTGATATGAATGAAGGAATGACAATAGTATCAAGAAATGCTGTATTATTTGAAGATATCTTTCCTGCCAAAAATAGGAAAGATGTAAATTCTAATAAGAGAACTTATGAAACTATAACTGGTCCATCTCAAGAAGAAGATGAAGAACCAAGACGTAGTAAAAGGGCAAGAGTGGAAAAATCTTTTGGTCCTGATTTTCTATCATATATGTTAGAAAACGAACCAGCTACTGTTAAAGAAGTTTTATCCGGTCCGAATAGTCCATTCTGGAAAGAAGCTATTAACACTGAAATAGAATCCATAATGCATAATAATACTTGTGAGTTGGTTGATCTTCCTCCAGGATGCAAACCGTTAGGTTGCAAATGGATCCTTAAAAGGAAGTATAAGGCAGATGGATCTATCGATAAGTACAAAGTCCGGCTGGTAGCCAAAGGGTTTAGACAAAAGGAGGGATATGATTTCTTTGATACATATTCTCCTGTCACAAGAATCACATCCATACGTGTTCTCATTGCGATTGCTGTTGTGTATAACCTTGAGATACACCAGATGGATGTGAAAACAGCTTTCTTGAATGGAGAGCTAGATGAAGAGATTTATATGGAACAACCCGAAGGGTTCATTGTTCCCGGTAAAGAAAAGAAGGTGTGTAAACTTGTAAAGTCGCTGTATGGACTAAAACAAGCACCTAAGCAATGGCATGAAAAGTTTGACCGAACTATGTTGTCAAATGGATTCAAGATAAATGAATGTGACAAGTGTGTCTATATCAAAGGAACATCTGAATCATTTGTAATAGTCTGTCTTTACGTGAATGACATGTTGATAATGGGAAGTACTCATGAATTGATCATGAATACCAAAGGCTTGTTAAAGAAGCACTTTGACATGAAGGACATGGGATTGGCTGATGTCATATTAGGAATAAAAATTTCTAGAACATCAGAAGGGATAGTCCTATCTCAGTCCCATTATCTAGAAAATGTACTTCGAAAGTTCAATGTCATTAATGACCCTCCGGCTAAGACACCGGTGGATTTGACTCTACACTTAGCAAGGAACAGAGGGGAATCAGTTTCTCAGTTAGAATATGCAAGAATAATTGAAAGTCTGATGTACTTAACGAATTGTACACGTCCAAACATCGCATATTCAGTGAGCAAACTAAGTAGGTTCACTAGTAATCCCAGTGCGGATCACTGGAAGGCTCTATTAAGAGTATTGAGATATTTAAAGTATACAACAAATCATGGGATACTTTATAAGAAATATCCAGCAGTATTAGAAGGATACTGTGATGCTAATTGGATATCAGACACAAAAGACTCTAAATCCACAAGTGGATATGTATTCACAATTGTTGGAGGAGCGGTGTTATGGAAATCCTCCAAACAAACGTGTATAGCTAGATTCACGATGGAATCTGAGTTTATAGCTTTAGATAAAGCTGGAGAAGAAGCAGAATGACTTAAAAACTTCTTGGAGGATATTCCTTGTTGGAGTAAGCCTGTGCCTGCTGTTATGATACATTGTGATAGTCAATCAACAATAGGAAGGGCACAGAGCAGTATGTATAATGATAAGTCTAGACATATTCGTCGTAGACATAATACCATTAGACAGTTGATCAAAAATGGTGTTATCACAATTGACTATGTAAAGTCAAATGATAACATAGCGGATCAGTTTACGAAAGGTATAAATAGAGATCAACTGTATAAACTGTTAAGGGGAATGGGTTTAAAACCCACAACAAAAGAATTCATAGTGGACACTCAACCTTGAGAAATGGAGATCCCAGGCCCTTGGTTCAATGAGAAAACTAAGTTATGAGTTCAGTAGAAACACTTGAAACCTGTTTCATACTTATTTCCAGAACATCCAAGTGTGTGCACCTGCAGCAGTGGTGAGGATAAGTTGTGAAAACTTTTAATGATTCCTATACCTACGGGTGGAGTATAGCAGAATACTCTTTATAGTATGAATCACCTATATAAGTGAGAAGTAATAAGGCTGCTTCTAAATGAACACTTATGAATGAGATACGGTCCAGGGTCGAAATGGACACAACGTGAGAACAAAAATTGTTAGAGCTATTATTGTGTGAGTACTGTTGTCTTGGTATACACTATACAGTCACTGGTTCAAAGCGTCTCGCTATCAACTGGCTAGTATATCCGATGTATTTTACTAGGGAAGGTTCAAGGCCATAAGCTACCTATCCTGATGCAATAGTAGTTCGCCGGAACTTTTGGACGAATCTGCATACATGCATTAATTGTCATTCATGTGGGAGATTGTTGAAAATGGGTCTAATAAACTAGGTTTGACCAAGTTTTGACTCAATTTTCAAATGGGTTTCATTTATTCTTAAATGAAATAAGTTACAAAATTATAATCTACATTTGTTGTAGATTAAGAAAACGCATTTATTTACTCAAAACCATTTCCGGGTGAATGAGAAATTAATAGCTAAAGATTGTAACTTGAAATGGGAAAATGAAGAGTTTATGGGATATAAAGAGTTATCCCACATTGCTTAAAGATAGAAAGTAAAGCAAGTTTATAAGTGGATGCAAACAAGGAGGAGGCATCAAGTTGTTCCTCCTTGGGCCAACCTAGGTGGACCATTGGGCCAACCATGCAAGGTGCAGCCCAATTGTGCCAGTTTTATACTAGCTCAATTTGGACCACACCCGCGAAGCGCGCGAAGGGCGGTTTAGGGCGCACTTTGCACTTTGCATCGTCGCTTGGAGCTATTGGAGCCTTTGATTTTTAGCAAAATCGATCAAGGTTCGTGGCTCAGGTGCAGTGGTTCGGTTCAGCTTAGGCTCGGATTGGGCTGGGGCGGTGCAATGCATGGGTGTGGTTGGGCCTGGGTCCGTTCGGATTAGGGTGGACCGGTTCAGAACTGGGTTGGACCGTGGGTCTTGGATCTGGTCCACGCCAAAGGGTTCAAGCTGGGTTCGGTGAATCAGGTCAAGGATAGAAGGGTTGGAATGGTTCAAAGGAACCAGTTCGAACAGGTGCTGGCAGGTCCAGCAGGTCTCCACCCTCCATCAAGATCAGATCCAACGGCTGAAATTCATCAGGTGCCAATTGTGGTTATTCCCAAAGGGCACCCCAACTCTTCAGAATCTATAAATAGTCCTCAGCAGAATGTCAATTTCATTCATTCCATCATTCAGTGAGTTAGCATTCAATGGCAATTAGAGAGAAATCATATTGAAGCATAAATATTCCTTTCAAATCCAGAAGTTCCAAACAGTTAGTTTGTTCGCCGAAGTCGTTAGTTTGAAGTGCTTCTACTAACGATTGTAAAGTCGTTGCATCTTACGAGGAGATTGTCAGAATACCGTCAGCACCAGTGCGGGGCAATACTTCTTACGGAGATTGTGTCAAACACAAGCCTCGACTTAATTTCAGTTTGTTATTCTGTTCGTTAGTTTTTCTGTTATCTTTTAAGAAGCCGTTAAATTTTCTGTTAAATTTCCTAACATCGAATAAAATGGATTCTGATTTAGAATAAAATAAAGGCCCTCATAAAATAAAGGCTCTCATTATTATGCTCGGAGGGCCCCTCATTATGAATTATTTATGCTCGGAGGGCCCCTCATTATGAATTATTGTATCATGCGCATTTTATGGGGCTTACTATAACTATAATGATCATAGTTTTTAACTTTTCATATAGAAAAAACAAATAGAAAGAACTTTTCCTCTTATATATTATAATCATCATGCACCACCACATTCATTCACCACTATCTTCACTGCCATCGAAATGCCGGAAACCCAAATCCGATTCGGAATCTTGGGCTGCGCAGCAATTGCCCGGAAGCTCTCCAAAGCCATTAGGCTAGCCCCAAACGCGGCTCTTTATGCACTAGGGAGCCGATCTTTAGAAAAGGCCAAGGCTTTTGCTTTAGCCAATGGCTTCCCTGATTCAGCAAAGATCTATGGCAGCTATGAAGCCGTGCTGGATGATCCAGATGTCGATGCTGTATACCTCCCTCTCCCCACCAGCTTGCATCTGCACTGGGCCGTCTTGGCTGCCCAGAAGAAGAAGCATGTGATGCTTGAGAAGCCGGTGGCTTTAAATGTCAAGGAGCTTGATGTAATTCTCTCAGCTTGTGAATCTAATGGGGTTCAGTTCATGGATGCTACCTTCTGGATGCACCATCCAAGAACTACTAAAATGAAAGACTTCATCTCTGATTCAGACCGTTTCGGTCAACTAAATCTGGTTAGTTCGTTTCCATTTTCTTGGGACATTATAGTTTTTTTTTTTTTTTTCAACTAGACATTTAAGTTCTTGAATTCTTGTTTAATGAAATTTCTCTGTTTTGGGGTAAATTACTAGTTTGAGTAATACCTCCGGTAATAATATGGAACTCTCTATCCGAAATAAGGTCTGATGAATCTCATATATAGGTACAAGCTTGCTTCAGTTTTGCTTTCACACCAGACGATTTAGAGAATAGTATCCGTGTGAAGCCTAATCTGGATGCCCTGGGTGCTCTTGGAGATCTAGGGTGGTACCCAGTTCGAGCAATCCTATGGGCTGCTGATTTCGAACTTCCCAAATCAGTAGTCGCGTTGCACTACCCCGTTCTCAACAAAGCAGGCGTAATTCTATCATGTGGAGCCTCTTTACACTGGGAAGACGGAAAAATCGCAACTTTCCATTGTTCTTTCTTTGACAACTTAACGACTAATATAATAGCAACTGGGACAAAGGGAACTTTGTATCTAAATGACTATGTTATCCCTTTCGAAGAGGATAAAGCTTCTTTCTTTGCAGCTACTCAGTCGTGGTATAATGAGCTCTCGACGGAATGGCGAGGAAAACTTGTTGAAGAAACTGTTGTGACGGATCTTCCGCAGGAAGCTCTCATGGTGAAGGAGTTTTGTAGGTTGGTTAAAAGTATTAGGGACGACGGTTTGAAACCAGATGAAAGGTGGCCTATACTTAGCAGGAAAACACAGCTTGTTTTGGATGCTGTGAAGGTATCAATTGAAAGAGGCTGTGAACCTGTGAGTTTGTGATGAATTTATTAGTTTTTCTTCTTCATTGTTCTTGGTTATTGAATAAAGTCAATTGTATTGTTAGTAATTTTAATTTTTCTATTGTTTTTTTTTTTTTCAATTTGTGGGGGGTTTTCTGACATGAAATAAATTGATGACTCTTGTTGTGTATTAAATTGTACTCCCTCCGTCCCAAAATGTTTGTCCCATTTGACTTTTTTGTTGAACTTTGACCACAAATTTATGAGAGATTAATCATGTTCATGAAATTCTAAAAGTTGTTGTTGATAAGATTATTAATGGTGAATCAATAGGAATTTTTAAAATTTCATGAACATAATTAAATTGTCATATATTTGTGGTCAAAGTTCAACAAAAAAGTCAAATGAGACAAACATTTTGAAACGGAGGGAGTACTTTCCTTTGTTTCTAAAAGTTAGTTATATATTTGTTTTTTGTTAATTTGAGTCATGAGAAAATTACTTGCTAATCCCTCACATCTCAAGCTAATGCAATGCAACCGCATAGCAATGCCAATGCAATATAATACATATTATTAGAAATATAATATAATATCATTATATTATATTCAAGTATATATTATTATATATTAGATTAGAAAACATAATCTAAATTATATTACTTAGACTACCCACAGTGGTGGGTTGAATAAGGGAATGAAATGCTTTCATTCAGCCTGGGGTAGTACAATGGGGAAATGAAAGGTAATTGAATGGATTAACGGGATGAAATGTTTCATCCCGGATGAAACACTCCTTTTCCTTTTTTTTTTTTTTTTTTTTTTTTTAAGTTGCCACGTGTCAAGACCTTATTGGTCTTGACTTTTATCACTTTTTCACCCAATTATTTAAACTCAATTATCTCATAATAAATGATTTAAAAATAAAAAGAAAAATTCACCAAAATTCATTATTTTTTTTCCCTACAAATTGATATAAGTTTCATTTGATTTGGACACAAAAAAAAACACTTAGTTTTCAATTTGGGCTGAATTATTACCTAGTAAATTGATTATTTTTAATTTTTTTTTCGCCAAAATTCATCATTTTTTTCCCTACAAATCGATATAAGTTTCATTTGATTTGGATACAAAAAAACACTTAGTTTTCAATTTGGGCTGAATTATTACCTAGTAAATTGATTATTTTTTTAATTTTTTTCGCCAAAATTCATCATTTTTTTCCCTACAAATCGATATAAGTTTCATTTGATTTTGATACAAAAAAAAAAACACTTAGTTTTCAATTTGGGCTGAATTATTACCTAGTAAATTGATTATTTTTTAATTTTTTTTTCACCAAAATTCATCATTTTTTTTCCCTACAAATCGATATAAGTTTCATTTGATTTGGATACAAAAAAAAAAACACTTAGTTTTCAATTTGGGCTGAATTATTACCTAGTAAATTGATTATTTTTTTAATTTTTTTTTTTCACCAAAATTCATCATTTTTTTTCCCTACAAATTGATATAAGTTTCATTTGATTTGGATAAAAAAAAACACTTAGTTTTCAATTTGGGCAGAATTATTACCTAGTAAATTGATTATTTTTTTAATTTATTTTTTCACCAAAATTCATCATTTTTTTTCCCTACAAATCGATATAAGTTTCATTTGATTTGGATACAAAAAAACACTTAGTTTTCAATTTGGGCTGAATTATTACCTAGTAAATTGATTATTTTTTAATTTTTTTTTTTCACCAAAATTCATCATTTTTTTCCCCAACAAATCGATATAAGTTTCATTTGATTTGGATACAAAAAAAAACACTTAGTTTTCAATTTGGGCTGAATTATTACCTAGTAAATTGATTATTTTTTTAATTTTTTTTTTTCACCAAAATTCATCATTTTTTTTTCCCAACAAATCGATATAAGTTTCATTTGATTTGGATACAAAAAAAACACTTAGTTTTCAATTTGGGCTGAATTATTACCTAGTAAATTGATTATTTTTTAATTTTTTTTCACCAAAATTCATCATTTTTTTTCCCTACAAATCGATATAAGTTTCATTTGATTTGGACACAAAAAAACACTTAGTTTTCAATTTGGGCTGAATTATTACCTAGTAAATTAATTATTTTTTTAATTTTTTAACCAAAATTCATCATTTTTTTCCTACAAATCGATATAAGTTTCATTTGATTTGGACACAAAAAATAAAGAATATAAAGAAAATAAAATAAAAGTAGTGGGATATAGAATGATGAGTTGGAGGGAGTTGAAATTTAATTTAAGTTAGCCATTGGAGTGGGGGTAAATGAAATGGGTAGATGAAATATTAGGTGGATGAGAAAAAGTGTAAAAAGTGTTAGATGAAATGAGAGAGTGGGATGAAACCATTGTGGGTAGTCTTATAGTTGATTAAGAAAAGAAAAAAAAGTGATATTTTTTTTGGTGGGGTGGGTGGTTGGGGGGTGTTGTTTGATTACTTTAATCATCGTCTTTTCTACTTTTGCATCTACTATTTTAGCATCCTTGATTTTTTATTATTTTAGCATCCTTGATTTTTTATGTGGTCCATTAGGATGCTACAACTACTACAAGAATCCTCTTTTGTGGACAAAGGCTCAAGTAGTCACTGACGTATCTATCTAGAATTTAGAATGAGAGTGTGCAAAAAAAAATTATATACTCCCTTCGTCCTATTAGTATTAGCACAAACACTGTTTATGCGAGAATTAAGAAATATGATATTTTAATAAAATGTTGTGAGTGTAAAAGAATGAGTGGAGAGAGAATGAGTGGAGGGTGTAATAAATTATAATGGTGTTGTGAGTATTAAAATAATGTAGGAGAGAGAATGAGTGGGGTTGGGTGAATATTTTATTAATATAAAGTTTCCTTTTTGGGAGTGTGCGGATATTAGCGGGACGCCCAAAAAGAAAAGTGTGCTAATATTAGCGGGACGGAGGGAGTATATATATTTCAAACTGTTTATAAGTATAAAAAAAAACATAAGAACAAAATAATAAAACTAATAATATTACTAAAATATTTATAAGTATAATAGGTTGTTGTAATATTTTCTAATAATGTGTCTTTAGTATTTTTTTATTAAATTCATTACTTTTTTTGGGCCTTTTACTTGTTCTATTTTTATGTGAAAGCCTCATGAAATTTTTGGAGACAAATGAAATTTTATTTTTCTCACCATCTCTAAATTCAAGTGTTTTTAATGTTTTCCACATAGATGCATCCTACCTTTTTCTAATATTTCTTTTACTATAAATAGATGATTCATTTTCATTGTATTTCAAGTTCCTTTGGAACCTTTCTTAGTGAGAGAACCTTTAAGGGGACTTTCTCTTTCTAATTTAGTATTTTATATATATAGAGAAAGAAAGAAGAGAAGAGAAGAATTAACAAAAGAGTAGTAAATGGTCAAGTTTTTGAAATATAGTTTAGTAATATGTTTTTTTCACATATTTACACTTCGCATCCCTCTTCTTTTGAAAATTACAATTTGCACCCTATATTTTTTTTTATTTTATAAATACTTGGTAATTTGTTTTCAAAATGTCAAGTGGATCATTTGCACTTTCTGGCTCTATACTACATCCGCTCCCGCAAGTAGTGTATGTTGGAAATGGGTAACGAAAAGTTAAGTTTGACTTAACGTTAACCTAGATTTCTAACGGAAGTTCGTTATGTGTTAACGGAACTAGTTACAAATTGTATTCTACATTTGTTGTAGATTACTAAAATCATTGAATATCTCAAAAAACCATTTGGGGTGAATGAGAATTAATGACAAATATCTTTTGTGACTTAACAAAGTTAGTTAAAAGGGTCAATTTGATTGTGTGGATCAAATTGGGTTTGAACAGTATTTTTGGGCGATGAGTTTTTGGCTCAAACTGATCAGAACGAGTGGGGACTCTGAGCACGAGTCGTGAGCACGAATGGACCTTAATGGACCTTGGCTCAAAACCGATCGAGCAGTGGGATGCCCGAACGAGCAGTCGTGGTCACGACTCGTGCCAAGGAGCACGAGTCGTGCCCTCTGTGCTGTTTCGAAATGTTGCACCTTTTCATGAGAAAAGGCACAAAACCTTTTGACTCCCTTTAAATACTTCCCCTCCGAATTTCAATTCACTCATACTGTATTTCTACCCTTCCTACCCTCTAGTGAGATAGAAAAACATAACCCAAATCATTGCATATTGTTGCATTCAATCCGTTCAAGTCCAAAGTTCAAAACATTGTGTTGTTCGTTAGATTAGTTATATTGGAGTGCTCCTTATAACTAATAAAAAGTCGTTTTATCTTACGAGAGTTTTGTCATTCAACCGTAAGCACCTGTGCGGGACAAATAACTCTTACGGAGATTGTATCAAATACAAGACTCGACTTGATTTCTTTTGTTCTTTCAATCTCCGTTACTTTTCTCGTCAGTTTTTCTGTTAAATCTTAAAGAAGCCATACACAAGTTCCAACAGTGTATTCCAATTTGCAGCGCCTTTAATTTGCATCATTGCATTTTATTAACCCTTTTCCATCTCAATAATCATCATCATGGATCACGTACATGAGTTACGTGCTCCTCTGTTTGTTTCGGAAAACATTTTACAAAAATATTTTTGACATTTTTCGGTGTTTGATAACTATAAAGTAGTAAAATCAACGGAAACATTTATCAAGTAAAGGAAAATATGATGTTTTAAGCAGAAAACAACTTACCAACTGTTAGGTCGGTAAATCATTTTCCAAAAATCGATGTCTTTCAAGCCTCTCTCCAATATCGCTCATTCCACTCTCCACATCCAGTTAGGTAACCCCTCAGCCTCAGCTTCCCTTTGAATTTTCCATTAACGAACAATCTCTAAACCGTGCAAGCAACGCCAAGAGAGTCAATAGAGAACAAAAGAGAGATAATGAAAAGAATGCCCACATTTAGGTCAATTAGGTGGATATGCTTTTATACAAGTTAATTATCATATTAGCCCCCGTACTCAGGAAAAATATATAGATATTTTGACACCGTCATTTTTCCATCCAAATTCTAACGTAATGCTAACTAGACGTCTTAGTTGGCATGTAAAATTGATTACGTGGAAAAATATTGTCCAAGTGAAATTTTCTGAATATGAAGTACTCGAAACTATGTCGTTTTGACACTTATTAATAAGAAAGCTAAACTACGTCGTTTTAATTGATGGGGGTCAATGTGAAATATGAAACAATCAGTCCAAAATATATATTTTACAAAAGTTAAAGGATAAAACTAATATATGTGTTCATAAATTAACACTCCTCATAAATTATCCCTAATCTCATTTAAGATTTACATAAAAAAAAAAAAAAAAAACCTATTCCTAATCCGACCTTCGTCTTCTTCACTACATACATTCCCTTCCTTCTCCATCAAAGTCCATCAACCCATCAAAACCTTACCTCCCTTCCCTCATTACCCATACCCAGCCAACTCCCACACTCTTTCTCTCTCGCTCTCTCTCTCACACTCACAGACATACTTTCTCTCTCTTGACTTCTCCCCTCCGCCATCCTCTCTCCTCCGTCCGTCCTCTTCGACGCTCCTACCTCACCAACCTCCTTCCCTTTTCCCTTGTCGTTAGTCATCATCAGTATCTGCCCAAATATGTTTGCGTCACCTCTAATTCGCGTCGTCTCTGCCTCATTTCAGCTCTTTCGTTTTCTCTGGCGTCGACAAGAAGACATGATGAAACCTCCGATTGATTGAGATTGGGGTTTTTCAAATTTGTGTTGCTTCTGATCTATCTTAATTAATTTATTCAATTTGGTGTTTTGATTTTGGTTGTGGTTGTTATGGTGTTGATTTGGGTAGTGATGGTGGTGTTGATTTTGGAAGTTATGGTGGACAATGGATGTGAGTAGTGGGTGGGTGATGGCGGACTGGTGTTGGAGATGATGAAGATGATTAAGAAAATTTATTTTTAACTTTTACATTCTTTCTCCTTTAATTTTCTACCAATTTTCAATTCTTTATTCATTTTTAAAAAAATTTCTTAAAAACAGTAAAATATTACCGTGACTCTTTTTTTAAAAAATTTCTTTAAAACAGTAAAATATTACCGTGGCTCTTTTTGAAGTGGGACGGAGGGAGGGAGTATAACAAGCTTTCCAAACAAACAAACAAAAATATTACCGTGACTCTTTTTTTAAAAAATTTCTTTAAAACAATAAAATATTACAGTGGCTCTTTTTGAAATGGGACGGAGGGAGTATAACAAGCTTTCCAAACAAACAAAAAGAACCTAATTCAGGATAACAAATTTTGAACAAAATCCAGATAAATAATACTAGTATGCTAAAATCAAACTCCAACTTAATATAAAAAACCAAAATCAAAGAAACCCAACATAAAAAAATACCTCTACTTATCCGATGTCGATGCTGCCGTCGATGCCACCACCACCATCTTCTTGGACATAAACATCAAATTCAGCTGGGTATGACAAAAAATCGACTATATGATTTTCTTGAAGAAATTCGGCTTGATTTGGCGGAAATTTACTTGGATTTTCGGCTGGGTGTAGCTGAATTAGTGTTACATTTCGGCAGGGTGTGGACGAATTAGCAAATGGTGAGTTGTTGCCGGAGGTGGCTATTGCGACGGCGAAGAAAGTGCGGTTGGTTGTGTTGTGAATATGGCCCTCCACACCCAAGCAAACCTACAAGAATAATAATCGCACACAAACCAAGCACAAGAAATCAAAGAAAAACAGAAAAGAACACAAGAAATTGTTAACCCAGTTCACCAAATTGATTGGCTACGTCTGGGGGCACTACCAAGCCAGGATCTTGCACTATGTATGTAGAAAAAAAATGTTACAACTTGGTTGGGGGGCGGAATACAACTTATATATATAAGGGAGTCAAACCTAACCCTAGATGGACAAGGGTTACCTAAATTACGTCTACCCGGCCCAGCCAACCCACATATGCGGTCAGCCGCAAGGCCCAAAGCCCGGCCCAACCAACCCACACATGCGGTCAGGCCCAAGGCCCGGCCCAGCCAACCCACACATGCGGTCAGCCGCACATGCGGTCAGCCGCACAGCCAAAACCGCAAAACCCTTTTGCTCCGATGTCTAGTCCGGTTGGTCCTCTATCCCAACAATCTCCCACCTAGAGATCAACCACACATATAAGCCCCGTATCCGTCTTCAACTCATCCTTTAGTGCTCACCTCGATCATGGTAGTGCCATCCTCCTCTCTCACTCTTCAAGCCCAATTGAAGCTTTGCACAGCTTCAATTTCTCAAGGTTCACAACCTTTGTCAACATGTCAGCCGGATTTTCCGATCCCAATATCTTCTCAAGCCACAAAGTCTTCTCCTCCAAGAGATGCCTGATGTAGTGAAACCTCAGTTCAATGTGCTTTGTCCTCGAATGAGACGCCGGATTCTTTGCCAAGTGAATTGCACTCTGACTGTCACTGTAGAGAATATTACCACTTCGCGTCTTCCCAAGTTCACCCAAGAAGTTCTGCAGCCAAACCATCTCTTTACTTGCTTCTGTCACTGCCACATATTCTGCTTCTGCAGTCGACTGAGCCACGATCTTTTGTAACTTAGAAGCCCAGGAGATTGTTGTACCATCTAATGTAAACACATAACCCGTAGTACTTCTCCTCTTATCAAGATCACTTGATGCCAAATCCGCATCAACATAACCTGCTAACACCACTTCCTTGCTTGAAAAACACAGAGCCTTACCAAATAGCATTCTTCAAGTAACGTAGGATCCACTTAACTGCTTCCCAATGTTGCTTTCCTGGATTGCCCATGAACCGGCTGACTACTCCCACCGCATGTGCAATGTCTGGCCTTGTACACACCATTGCATACATGAGACTCCCCACAGCTGAAGCATATGGAGTTCTCTCCATCTTGTCACGCTCTTCCTTGTTCCTAGGCGAGTCCCTCTCGGATAGCTTGAAATGCAAACCCAATGGCGTCCCTGTTGGCTTCGCCTCTTCCATACAAAACCTTGCCAAGACTTTCTCAACATATTCTGCTTGTGAAAGAACCAACTTGCCCGACTCCCTATTCCGGTCAATCCGCATGCCCAAGATTTTCCTTGCCTCTCCCAAATCCTTCATTTCGAACCGTTCTGACAACTGAGTCTTTAACCTGTTTACCTCTCTACTGCTAGAGCCCGCTATCAACATGTCGTCCACATATAACAACAAGATAATATACCCATTGTCCGTGTTCTTGAAGTAGCAACAATGATCCGCCTCACATCTGATAAAATCAATGTCGTGCATGAATCCGTCAAATTTCCTGTACCACTCCCTAGGAGCTTGTTTAAGGCCATACAAGCTCTTAGTCAACCTGCAAACTAGCTCCTTGCTACCCTTAGACAAGAAACCCTCTGGCTGTACCATGTAAATTTCTTCCTCCAAGTCCCCATGAAGAAAGGTTGTCTTCACATCCATCTGTTCTAGCAGCAAGTCATCCGCCACTACTATCCCCGTAACCATTCGATAGTGGTCATCTTCACAACCGGAGTGAATACTTCGGTGTAGTCAATACCATACTTCTGCTTTGAAACCCTTTAACAAATCTTGCCTTGTAACGCTTGCTACCGTCTCGCTTCCTCCTTGATCCTGTAAACCCACTTATTATGCAAGGTGCCTTCTTCCTTAGGTAGTTTAGTCAACTCCCAAGTTTTGTTGGCCTTCAATGAGTCCATCTCATCATCCATCGCAGCTTTTCCACTTGTTGCAAAGTGCACTACGAATGACCTCCGCATAACATTCCGATTCCCCATTATCTCGTCAACAAAGAAATAATAATTGGATGGAGTATACCTGTCAGGCGATCCACACAACCTGCTGGATCTACGCAGCGGAATTTCCGGCTCTGGAGTACGTGGTTCATCTTCAGTGACCTCCTGACCATGGTCAACATGAACTGTCCTGCTCCCACCCGAGTCTGGAATATCCACCTCTACAACCTCCGGTTCCGAACTAGTATCATCAGATGCCCCCTTTCTATCCTTGTACAAAACCTGTTCATTGAATACCACATCTCGACTACGAATAACCTTATGGTTTTGATCATCCCAAAATTTATACCCGAAGTCATCCCCGCCATACCCAATAAATGTACACTTAACAGATTTAGCATCTAATTTAGTTCTCTCAGCAGAATCAACATGAACATAAGAAACGCAGCCAAATACGCGAAGAAAGGACAGATTTACCTGCTTGCCTGTGAGGACCCCAACCCGGGACCTACACGTGTCCCAAGCTGGAGCGTCCTCAAACTTACCCAAATATCAAAAACTTTTAAAAATCTTTATTTAAACTTCCAAAATAAATATAAGTATTATAACCATTTTCAAAATAAGTCTACACCTTTTCACAACGGGGAAATAATTGACTAACTTAGAAAGTAAGAAACGGTTTTTATTACAAAAGGGCCTCGGTTATAACATAAAGTAAAGATTTATAAATACAATTCCACAAATGAATTATACCAACGTACACTTTCTATACCAACCTATACATAACCCGACAATTCCCAAAATACCACTTCTAAACTTCTTTCCGCCCTTACTTGGTCGGTCCACCTGTCTCGGAATCTAAAACAGTAAAGGGAGAGGGGTGAGAATAAATCTCAATGAGCTATTATGAATGCAGCAAGATGCCAAACAAGATGCAACACATAGCATGGTAGCACATAACACATTATGAAAGCGGTAAACACATTACGTTACCTCAGTTTACCTTTTCCCGTCTGAACAATAAGTCGTACAACGTGGGAGTAAACCTCCACTCTTTGGTGAATTGCCTCCAAGACATTCACCTCTTATAGGACTCATACCCAGAGATCCATATAAGAAAAGATACCTATAATAGAGTATCCAAAAATAATATATTCCCCTACACCAATCGCAGCAGTGCGTAAAGGCTTCTTCATGCTCAATACAAGCCGCTAGCACGCCCAGCTCTGTGGCCACAGAGGAGGGGAGGGTCACCGGTATGATGGACCTTCAATCACTTATAGAACAAATCAATAATTGATTGACTTCCATCATACCCACCCGAACGCATTCAAGCACATAATAGTTACTTGAATTATAATCCACAAAAAGGGATAATCATATAACAACATGGTAAAATATACTCATGATTCATCCATACTATAGTGCAACAGTTCATGTAATACACTATGCATAATACCATTAACGAATTTAAATTCAAGTAAGGTATCCATATAAACACATAATCCACACCGGGATACCATATAACAATACCAAATAATCCACAAAGGGAATAAACAATATAGTCACATGGTAAAATATACTCATGTTCATCAATTTCATAGTGCCACAACCATTTAATACACTATGCATAGTATCATCACTAAATATGAATGATAACAAATAAATCCACCGATTGAATAACCAAGCAATCACATAATAAGCATATCCACACATTGGGATATCATACAACTTGTCAAATAATCCACAAAGTGATACATACCCATTACCAATTAGTTCAATAGTGAAATCTATGGTTTCTACACCATTGCAACTATTCACCGAAGATAAGGAGTAAGTGAGGCTACTATATATCATAAACCATTCTTACATAGTTATTATACCACCTCGAACAACCTTAATAAAAGTTCAAGATCTATCTCTCAAGTTGGAACTATTCTCCGAACCATCATTTAACTACTTCCACAATCCCACTTTGACCAATAAAGACATCATGGCCTAGCCAAGGTATTCCATTTTAACTTAGGTTAAGAAGGATTGATTTGTACCCGGGTTGGGTTAGGTTCTATTAATTTATAATGGTTAGGGATCATCTCACGAGGAAATTAGCAAAATTCAGCAAAAAGGGAAAACTGGGGAGAATCTGGTGACATGGGCGACCGCCCATGTCACTTGGGCGACCGCCCAAGGAAGTTTCAAAAGGAATCCAACAAACTGCCAAGATGGGCGGCCGCTCATCACCACTTGGGCGACCGCCCAAGACCACTTTCAGCACATTTCGAATTTCCAACTTATTTTCACATAGATTATTTTCCCTTAAATCTTTCTTCATTTCAAGAACACCAAGGAGGATTCCAACCTTACATAACTCATCTTAAATCATCTAAACCCAAGATCATGTAGATCTAGATTATTTATCACCAAGTCTTCCACCCATTTCACTACTTCATTCAAGTTTATCCCATTAATCTATCTCCATCCATTTCTTACATCCTAGATCATCTTCCAAGAACATTAACCTCTTTCCATTTCATTAACCAAGCACTCAACTCTTATAAAGTTCCCAACCATTTCATTATTTCATTTCAAGTTAAATCTCCTAATTTAACTCCACCCATTTCATAAATCAATTCTTCCACTTCCAAGAAGGTTTCTAAAGCCTTAACAATCATCATAATAACAATAACAACATCCATAGATCATGAACATTCAAAGAAAGGAAGGGTCATAATAACTCACCTTTAAAATAGGAGATGGATTTAAGACTTTCTTAGCTTGATGAACTCCTCTTGGTCTCCCGATTACAAAAGTACTTTCGGATCTAAAAATGGTGAAGGATTGATCTTGGTAGGAGCCTTGGAAAGTGAAGCTTCAACAATGGCTTCCATGGATTGATTGAGAGAGAAGGTTAAGGAGGAGAAGGAGGGAGATGAAGTGTGGAAAATGATAAAGGGAGAAAAGGGGGGGGGGCGGTCAATGAGGGAGGGTTTTGGGGGAATTTGTCCCCCACTCAAAAATTCCCTACAACAATTCTTTCATAAATTAAAATAATTCTCCCAACCAACAACATTTTATTTGTCCATTTTATTACCACTCCATTCTATTACTTTATTTATTTCTAATTATTATTTTTCTCCTAGAACCTTATTTATTTCCTTATCCTTTTATCCTAATATAAGAATTTAAAGATATAAAGTAAGCATATAAAGAAATCATTAATATTAAAAGCGTATAATGTTATATTAAAATAGTGCCTAGGGTTAGGGTCGTTACATTGCCACTCCAAGCTTCCTCTGGAATTCCATTCCCCAATGGAACCGATGGTCCCCGATTGATCAAGAAAGCTGTCGTGTCAACTGCATATGCCCAGAACGTCTTCAGAAGTCCACACTTCAATCTCATACTTCTAGCCCGCTCATTCAATGTTCTGTTCATCCTTTCTGCTACCCCGTTGAGTTGTGGTGTCCGCTTTGGAGTCTTCTCCATACGAATCCCATTCGCAGCACAGTATTCCCTAAACTCACCAAGCTCATACTCCCCACCATTGTCTGATCTCAAGCGCTTAAGCTTAAGTCCCGTCTGATTCTCCACCAAGGCCCTCCACTTCTTGAACACCTCGAAGGCCTCATCTTTCCCCTTCAAGAAATAGAGCCAAACATTCCTTGTAGAATCATCAATAAAAGTCATGTAATATGACGCACCACCCAGAGATGTAACCGGAGATGGCCCCCACAAGTCCGTGTGAACCAATTCCAACTTTGCTTCCTCAATCCCCTACCGTCCTCGAGAAATTATTCCTCCCTTGTTTGCCAAACATACAATCTTCGCAGATCCCCACGTTGATCGTCTTCAAACCCGGTAGTAGACTCTTGGAACAAAGTACCTTCATCCCTGTCTCACTCATGTGACCCAATCGACAAGTGCCACAAATCCGTATCACCCTTGGGCCGCCGCCACCGCGATACTGTCCTTGGTGTTATTCGCCAAATACAAAGTCCCCTCCTTATTACCCCGAGCGATCTCACAATCCTCCTTGGTAATAACCCAGGTTCTCAGCCGAATGTCACCTTGTAACCTTCTTCGTCCAACTGCCCAACTGAAAGTAGGTTCTTTTTCAAACCCGGAATGTGTCTCGACCCCGTTCGGATGTAAGACCTTCCCGTCTCGATGCTCCTATTCTCGACATCCCCCTTCCCTTGATTTCCAAAGGCTCGCCATCCGCGCATAGACCTTCCCGAAATCACCGGAAGTGTAATTCTCCATCTCTTCCTTATGCCCGCAAGAATGGAATGATGCCCCCGAATCCAGCACCCATGATTCTAGTGCACTACTAACACTTAGAACAAGTACATCATCACCTTCGACTGCCACATTCACCTGATTGCCCTTACGATTTGGACAATCCCTCTTGAAGTGTCCCAATTCCTTACAATGATAGCACTGAACAGATCCCTTCGCAACCTTCGGTTTGTCCTTGGTCTCATCAGCTTTGCCCTTTCCACTCACCACGTTCTCCCTTGATTCGGTCCTCCCTTGTTTGCTAGTACCCGGCTTCCCCCTACTAGTAGTAGCTAAAGCCGCTCCCGAAGTACTTGATGTCCCCAACTTCTTCATGCGATTTTCCTCACCTAAAAGAAAGTCTTTAACATCATCATATTTCAATTTTTTCTTACCTGCTGAAGCATTGATTGCGCCACCGGTCCGCTCCAACTTGCCGGTAAAGAAGCTAGCAACAAGCATGCATGAACCTCATCATCGAACTTGATCTCCACCGCTGTCAATGAATCTATGACATCCATAAACTCATTGATGTGCTTAGCCAAGGATCCTCCCTCTTGCATCTTGAGACTACCCATCTTACGTATCAAATCAACCTTATTTGCAGCAGACGGAGTTTCAAATCTCTCAGTAAGATAATCCAATAGCTCCTTGGTGGTTGTCGCCTTCCTGGTAGTCTTCGCAATCCACTTCGACAAAGTAGATCTGACCACCCCTAGGGCTTTCCGATCCATGAGTTCCCATTCCTCCTGACTTACATCTTCCGGTTTGACACCCTTTAGAGGCTTGTAGAGATCCTTGTTGTACAAGAGATCCTCAATCTGCATCCTCCAATATCCGTAGTCAGACCCATCGAATTTCTCAACCGCCTGTTTGTCCTTGCCCATTCTTGATTGCTTGAAACAACTCCCTTGATCTTGGAACCAAAAGCTTTGATACCAGTTGTTGTGAATATTGGCCCTCCACAACCAAGCAAACCTACAAGAATAATAATCGCACACAAACCAAGCACAAGAAAATCGAAAGCACAGAAAGGAACACAAGAAATTGTCAACCTAGTTGTAATACAAATTCTAATTACATAGTGCAAGATCCTGGCTTGGTAGTGCCCCCAGACGTAGCCAATCAATTTGGTGAACTGGGTTAACAATTTCTTGTGTTCCTTTCTGTGCTTTCGATTTTCTTGTGCTTGGTTTGTGTGCGATTATTATTCTTGTAGGTTTGCTTGGGTGTGGAGGGCCAATATTCACAACAGGTTGATGTCGTATTTGCAATGGATTCCGAATTGGAGCAGATTGAGAGGGGTGGATTCAGTGCTGGCTTGGGATTGAGATTGGAAGAAAGAGTTTTGGCAGGAATCAGTTATTTGTTGATGTTAGTGTATGTCCAGATTTTGGAGTTGTGGCTGGTAATGCTAATGTAACAACTTTATTGGCTTATATAACAACATTCTATGCTTTTTGATTGCTATTAGGTCTTGTGTGTAATGTGATTTGTGCTTCTTATGGTCATCGTGTCTTTGTTCATGGAATCTCTTTGATGAAGATGAAGGAGATGGCCTACTCCACTCCACCTACCCTAACCCTACACCCACCCACCCACCCCCACCTTACCCTACCCCACCCCCACCCACCCACTCTCACCCTACCCCCACCCCACCCACTCTCACCCTACCCCCACCATTACCCTACATTACCCCACCCCACCCCACCCCACCCTCTCCTATCCACTCACTCGTATACAATGGCGGATCTACACTAAATGTTTTGGTATTGCATGTTCTTTATTAAAAAAAAAAATTTGTTGCGAAACTAAAATTCAAAATGTTTACGTACATATACATAAGAGATAATATGCTTCACTAGACACCACTTTACATACATAAATATAATAGGCTTCACTAGGCGCGAAACATTTGGTGTTGTCTGTTCTTTAAAACAGGTCAAAACGACGTCGTTTTGTAAATAAAAAATAATAATTTGAGGTTGCCTGGATAACACCAGACACTACTGTAGATCCGCCCCTGCTCGTATATCAGATCGTGTTTTCACCATAAATCTTTTTCTTATATTTATTTAACACAAGAAAATATTTTTTGTTTTTTTTTTTATATTTATCAAACAAACGAAAATGGGTTTATGTCATTTTCCCAAAAGTATTTTCATTTTCCAAAAAACTTTTTTTTCAGAAATTATTTTTCGAAAATCGTTTTACGCGAAATTAACTGAACCAAAATATTCTATTCATTCATAAAATAAGTGCGATATTGAATTTTAGAGAGGAGGGGGAGGTGGAGAAATAGAGGGGTGGGAAGAGGAGGGATTTGGGAAGGGGGTTACTGGGAATATTTAGCTTTCAGGTTGGAGGTCCGGAGATGGAGTTTTAGGGATTTTTTTAAAAAAATATAGCTTTTTAAAATTTTATATATCAAAATAACATTTTCAAAAACTTAAGTACCAAAGTAGCACTTTTGACTTGAAATCCGGAATTGGTAATTCCGGATTATGAAATCCGGAATTACCAATTCCGGATTTGTTTTTTTTTTTTTTGTTTTTCAAAATTGAATTTTGGAAAATAATAATTCCGTAAATAGGGGGCGATCGCGCCCTAAAATAGAGCGATCGCTCAAGTGTACTCCGGAGGTACCAATTCCGGATTCTATTTTTATTATTTTTTTTCCAAAAAAGAAATAAATGAGTAAAATAATATTTTCTGGAATAAATAGAGGGCGATCGCACGTATATATGGGGCGATCGTCTTAGTGTAATCCGGAACCGATAACTCCGGATTTTATATATTTTTTTAAATACTAAATATATCTCGAATTGAATTAAGTAATGTTTTTTTAAAAATTCAAGTCCGGAAATGCTAATTCCGGATTTGCTTTACAAAACCCATCTTCCTCAAAGAATCAGAAGAAATCTGCATTTTAAAAATTCATTGAAGAAGAAGGAGAAAAGAAGAAAGAAGAAGAAGAAAGTAAGTGAATTTTTTTCAAAAATATTGAAAATTCAAGAAGTTGATTAAGAAGTTCAAGAAGAAGAGGTGATTAAGAAGGTACATTTAATCCTCTTATATTTTGTTCGAAATTTAAATTTAGTATTTATTTAAATTTTTTTGTGAATGTAGTGATATTGTTAAATTAGATTTTTTATAATTTATTTTTCAATTTCTAGGAATAAATATGGCTGGAGTTCCACTTGTTTTCATGTGTTATTGGGAAGGAAATGATGAACACTGTTTTGAAGGTGAACATTTTGAAAGGGGACCAAAATGTGCACTTAGGGCTAAAACTCTGGAGTTACAAGAAGTTGATTAAAAAGTTAGCTAAGAAAATTGGGGTAGATCGAGCCGTTGTTCGCCTGCAAGTTATATGTAGATATCCTCATCTTGTTGCTCCCGGATTGCAAACTACATTCCATTTGTAATCGACAATGATATGGGTATGGAAGTCATGTTTGATGTTTCTACTCGCCTGGTGGGTCGAGTAGCTTACAATTGTATGTTAAGATAAATTTAGTTGATAATGTGAATGTTGAGGAGTTTGAAACCTATGAGGAGCCATTACAAAATCGCATGTTAATGACATGGATACCTTCCAGATGGGTTCTTTAAGCCGCTATAGTTAGAGGGATGTCGGAACAAGTACACAAACATATGTGGAAGAGGAAGAGGGAGAGGAAGAGGGAAGAGGAAGAGGAAGAGGAAGAGGGGGAGGAAGAGAGCGGGGAAGAGGGAGGGGGTGAGGGTGAGGAATGGTATAATGATGATGATAATGATTCAGATTATGAAGAAAATATTGAGTTGCTTCTAAATGAAGATCGTGACGATGGATATGATGATTGCAAGTAGTCCTACCGATGTTAGCGAGAATGTGGGAGAAGATTTGGCGTTACATTTGGTTGCTTACGAAGAACCACAACATCATGTGCATGACAGAAGTCGGGTATCAATTTTATCGTGATATTGGAGAAGGATCGGAGATATATGATGATAACCAATATGACTTTGCCGAATGGAATGTAGAACATCAGACATTGCCAAAGGTATTCGCTTTTCAAAGAAGACAGATGTGCAAGCATAAAATGAAGTTGTTTCATATTAAGAAAAATCTGCGCTTCAAGGTAAAACGAAGCACAACCCGAAAGTGGACTATTGAGTGTTTGATGAAAGATTTTCCGTGCAATTTTTATGTGAATGTGAGTTTGAAGAATGCCTGTATTGGGAAATTACCAAATACAAGGGTCCTCATTCTTGTTTGGCAACCGAAATTAGCCAAAATCATCGAAACATGGATGCTAAGTTCATGTAAGGCAGAAGTTTTGGAACCGGTTAAGGCCGATCCCGAGTTGAAGATTGTACTAGTGAAGGCGGAAATAAAAAAGCCCATGGGAAGGAAGTTTCATATAGAAAGGCATGGTGTGGCAAACAAAAGCTATTGCAGAGGCATATGGAGATTGGGAAGAATCTTACATAAGACCGCCACGTTTGTTAGCCGCCATCCAAAAGTGGAACCCCGGGAACCATTGTGGAGCATTCTCGATCCTCCTCCTCCCGGTGCTTTAGGTATGTTTGATCGTGTGTTCTCGGGCATTTCGCACTTGTGTGGAAGCATTCACTCATTGTCGTCCCGTTATTTCGTTGATGGCACATTCCCGCATGGAAGATATAGAGGGGTTATTCTTATTGCCATGGGTGTCGACGCAAATGATAGTCTACTTCCTCTCGCATTCGCTATTGTTGAAAAAGAGGACTATCGAAACCGGTGTTGGTTTCGCATCTTCTATGCAAACATATTGTTAAGGGTCGTGAAGTTTGCTTGATATCCGATCGGCATAATGGCATCCTTTGCACGGTTGGAGACATTGCCACCGGCCACGAAATGTTATCCACAGATGGTGCATGTTGCACTTGCGAGCTAATTTTCTTAAAGCTCACAAGGGCGTTGGATTGAAAGATCTTTTTTGGCGTGCCGTTAGCACCACCCAAGATAGAAAGCTTAAATGCTATCTCGAGGCAAATTCGTATCATCAACCCCGAGGCATATAAATGGTTTGAGAACTTGGATGCTAGAAAGTGGACAATGGCTCACGATGGTGGATATAGGTACGGCATTAAGACTACTAATTTGTCGGAAGTTTTTAATGGCGTTATGAAAGGAGCTCTGGGAATGCCAATTTCAGCAGCTTGTTGAGACCTCATTCTATAGGTGTGTGGCATACTTTCAAGATAGACTCACTAAAGCAATTAGTGCTTTAGGGGAGATCCTAATGGCATCCCACCACCAAATGCCACGCTACAATTCGGTGAGAGAATCCATCGAAGATACCGATACAACTTGGATAAGGCCGGGTTTCATCACGTCACAAGGTTTAACACTACGTCTGGGTGTTTATAGTGTGACGACCAAGGTACGTGGTGACAAAGGTGGACACATTCAAGTTGTGAGATTGCGTGATCGAACATGCACTTGTGGCAAATGGATGCAATATCATTACCCTTGTTCGCATGTGCTTGCGTGTTTCAAATCGCAAAGTGTCGATGGTATGAGTTATATTCATCCTTTTTACAGCCTTGCCTCGTACTACAAGACGTGGAGTTGCTCTTTTCATCCAATCCATGACGAGGCCTATTGGAATGTAGATCATATTGTCCCACGTTTTTACCCTAACCCGGAGCATCGACGTGACAAGAAGCAAGGGAGACCCGTGTCAAGGCGACCGAGAAACTCTATGGATTGGCAAGTTGCAAAAAAGAATCGTTGTGGGATTTGCAAGTTAGAAGGTCACACGCGAAGGAGATGTCCAACTCTTAGACAGTAAGAGTAAATTGTTATTTTTATTATTACTTCTTAAATTACGTACTTTGAACTTTGAACTTTTAAGTATTGTTGTTTTATTTGAACTTGTAATATTGTTTTATTTGAACTTTTAATATATTGAACTTGTAATATATTTAACTCTTGGTGAAGTATGACATCAAATATATTTGTAGTTGCGAAACTTAAAACGACCAAATGGGTCAACCGCTCCATTTTATAGCAAATAAAATATGAATAAAAACTGAAATAACATTAAAATAAATATTAAAATTAGTGATCACATCCCGATCACATAGGACAGAAATACAAGTTCAACAGTTCAACAACACATACATTAATCAAACATTAAAATAAAGAGTTCAAATTAGTGATCACATCCCGATCACATAGGATAGAAATACAAGTTCAACAGTTCAACAACTTTTACATGAAAAACCCCTTCATGGAAAATCGGTATGGGATGAAATCCTTATGGAATACCCGCAACACAAATAAACTAATGTCATTTGTTGAACAATCACCCGCTCACACCGTACCTAACAATTTTACCTTGAATACATTGGGAGTGTGATGTTGAGTGTATGTGTTTTACGTGAGGGGAGAAAACAACAACCTAAAAATTACAAAAAAACATGATTAGATGGCAATATTAATAATAGGTTCAAGTTGTTGCATTTTTAATACATCATACCCGATGAAGTATCGTAACGTAACCAACAACTATGTCATCTACGAACTCACTCTCGCAAACACCTTATGATGAATTGCACCACCTATTGTTCCCGTTGGATCCTATCAATTTTATCTTAATTAGTAAGATAAGACACATACTAATCATGCTAGAAAACATACAAAACGCATATGCTAACCTTCAAAGTCACCGTAGCGTCACCAAATTCATTTCGTGTGATGGTCTTGACAACACCAACGGCAACATTAATCCTATCAAATCCATTAGAAATCCGCCCGTGATAGTAATGAAAGGGGTAGCAAGAATCATACCATCGCCACCGAGCGGTTCAAGTGCGGAGAGCCAAGGACCGCGTTCGAAATCTTTATCCTCCTTGGGATCTTCAATCGCTCTCCTCACATACTCTTGGGTCGGAATCACAGGTTCCCGAGAGGATCCCCCTCTCTCGACGATCGAGGTTTCTTCGGCGCAAAGCCAACCGCACGTCACCGCTGGACCAGGTATCGACGCTCTCCTTCGCGTTGAGACAGATTTATTTGAGAGAGGTGAGATGGTTGAGGGTTAGATGTTTGGCCTTTTTCAAAATGAGGACGGAGATTAGAAGAATTTTTGAGTCTACGATCCATATTTCGTAGAGGAGAGAGGGTTGAGGGTTAGATGTTTGTAATGAAACTACTCCTTCCTTTTAAAGGGGAATTCAAATTTGATAAATCCGGCATTAGCAAAGGCCGGATTTGTAAGTTAAGATAAATCCGGCATTGACAAAGGCCGGGATTTGTCGCTGAAGATAAGATCGGCATTGGCAGGCCTGATTTGAACGTATATTATAAATGTTCAACCTATCTTCAATTAATGTACTTTTTCTTCATTGCAGCTTTTTGTCATATATGCTGCAGTGCACACAGTACCAACACACGTAGTTGTAACATTACTATTTTTAACATGGAAAATAAGGACAAATGGGGCGATCGCCCCTTCCCATCCGCGCGTTCGCGCAAAGTTACTGGAATTTTGGGAGCGATCGCTCCAATAAGAGGGGCGACCGCTCCAAAGCCAAAACTGAGCCAATAAGATTTTTATACTCCCTCCGTCCCAAAATGTTTGTCCCATTTTTTATTTTCAATTAACCCGTTATTGTATAAAACTCTTGTAATACTCCCTCCGTCCCAAAATGTTTGTCCAATTTTTGACTTTTTTGTTGAACCTGTTATTGTATAAAATGAAATTTCCATATATATTGTGTTTATCAACATTTTCATAAATTATTTTCCCATAATTAATATTTAATAATTACTTCCATAAATTGTAATTGTTAATTTTTAAAAATTACATATTTCCATCTACTGCATATACTAATTGGCATAAATTGTATGCCATTTATAGTGTTTTTTTTTCAGATACCATAAATAATTCTGAATATTGGAACTCCTAACATTCCTAAATTACTACTCCTACATAAAATCAAGTTTGTTACAAACCAAACTTCAGCCATACCACCAGGCACAATACAAGAAGGGAAGAAATAAAATCGATTTAGCGAGTCAAACAAAGAGGAAATTAACAACAAGTTTGTTACAAACCAAAAATAAAGATGTCTTTGGGACACACCCCAACATAAAACCAAGTTTGCATGCCAACAAAGGCATGACGAATTAAAATACAAACCAAATATGAAATATTGTTTATGAGGATCCCCTCATCAAATTAAGCCACAAACCAAAGCTGAAATTAACTAAGAGTTTTAAAATTCAACAAAAAACATTAATCTTCAGAAATGTCCACCATAGCCCGACCCATCTCCCGGTGGTGGTGGTGGCATCCGTCCAAGGATATTCTGGAGCAACCGAGTCTGCTCCTCCTGTACACGATCATGTTGTGCCATCCAAGCATTTTGTTGTGCCCTCCAAGCCTGATTAGTCTCAATCTCCGCATCCACGCGGACGGATAAATGTCCAAAATCTTGCCTCATATCTCTAATTTGACTCTCCACGTAGCCAACCTGCTCTGACAGATAATAAGCAGCCTCGACCGGGTCTGCTCGCCACTCCTCCTCCTCCTCCTCCTCATCATCATCATCATCATCATCATCATCATCATCATCTCCACCGTGAGGTCTCCTAGATGACCCCTCACCCCTCTTTACATTCTGACATTTAGTGGTGAGGGTGAATAAGTTAATCTTTGGACCTCCTTTAATGTCCTTGTTCACTAGCCTGAGGTTAAATCCCATTTTGTTACCAGGGATGTGATCAACAATGGAAAATTATAGTTCGTATTGGCCATACCCTTAGCCGTGTTCCATATCTCCTTACTGATTATTTTTTCAAAATCAATTTTTTTTCGTTGAACTATCATGTGCATTAGAAATGCACGTCTCCAATTAACCTCATTAAAATGAGAGGAGGGGAGGATCCTCTCACAAATAAATCTATGAAGATACTTCATCCAAGTATCCATGTCTCGAGCCTTAACAACTACCCCCTTCTTCACATTTGTAGGGTCAATTATCCCAAAAGTCGGAGCTAGCAAATGCAAATTTTCCCTAACATTTTTTCCTATCCTCTCCATCTCTTTGGTGTACTCACACCCATCCTCCTCAATGTTAGTGGCTAACCCGTAATGTTGATTAATGGCATTCCTATCATAATTAACCGGAAGCCCCCGCACAAAAGACTCTCCCGTATACCCCCGTTCAAAACATTAGCATAAAATTCTTTGACTAAAAGTGAACATCCATAGTTTGGGGGCTTACTCCCCAACTTTCCCCAATTGTAAAGGGTAACAAAACCATCTAAATACAAGCCATTAAAATCAAATTCCCTCTCCGGGTTGAATGGCTTGTTTTCATATAACTCAAAGAATTGTTGAGCTTGAATCCCAACAAATTTAGCAAAGATCATACGGGGACCGGTAGGGGTTGGAGTGTTGGTGGTAGTGGTTCGTGGTTTTTTAGGAGGCATTGTCAATCAAAACTCAAAGATAAAAAATTGGAAGCTTACTTTTTAATTGGCCGGAAGTTCGCCGGAAGGTCGCCGGAATTTCGCCGGAGTCTTTGTCTTGAAAAACAAACGTATGACAATCTTCAAAATCCACCTCAAACCTTGAATGTGTGCTTCAAAATGGATGATTGATTGATTTTGGGGTTGAAGAAAATTGGATTTGGGGTTGAAGAAGCTTGAATTTGGGGTTTGAAATTTGAAATTTTAGAGAGAGAGAGAAAAGGAGGCGTTGGTGGTGGTAGGGTTATTTGATTGGGAGAGGGAAAGGTTTTTTGGGATAAACCGTGCTTTGGGAAATCCGCATAGAGGGCGATCGCGCTGGGTTTAGTGAGCGATCGCGCCTTTTCTCTGTAAAAAGAGGGCGATCGCTCGTTTATTGGGGTGATCGCTCGTTAATTAAAAATAAATTTATAATAAAAGAATCCGAAATTAGAATTTCTGGAGTACATTGGGGCGATCGCCCTCTATAAGGGAGCGACCTCCCTCTTGTCCGTCCCTCTTTTGTCAAATTTCAATCAGTTTTTTAACGTTTTTCGTTAGTTTTTTTAGAATTTCCATCGCTTTTTAACGTTTTCGCTAGTTTCTCGAAGTCCAGTTAGTTTTTAAGAATTTCCAGTCGGTTTTTAACGTTTTCAGCTAGTTTTTCGGAAAAATCACCCATGGCAAGCTTTCATGAAATTAAAATTAACAATAATAAAAGAATAAGTTTTATAGAAAATTGACCACATCCTGGTCACGTAGGATACCAGTCAAGGATAATTGGACGGGGTAAATTCATTTGGGGGATGGCGAATCCTACTCCCTCTCTTCGGCATACGACGACCACCTGATATAGATTGTTGAGATGAGGATGAGGATGATCCGTCGGGACTTTCGAAACCGCACACTAGGCAAATGGAAACTAGGCCTAAATCCCGAATCCCGAATGTACGCTCAGGGCGTCGATTATAATTGCTAGAAGAAGGGAAGGAGCTCGAGGCGGTTGCGTGAAATCAAACCGATTCATCAATTCGGTAAAAGAATTACCCGGTCCGTCTGGGTGAACTCGTCTCGATCAACTCAAACCGATGCATATCACCGTATTGATCCGCATCTCAAAGCTCATCCTGCAGCTCGTTGGTATCCGCCACGCCTACGAACCCGATTCTCCCTCTGTGGCTCCTCTTCGCCAGATGATCAACCGTTGGGGGGAGCTTGGGCTTGCATTCGTTGCCGCTCCCTAATATGTGTCACTGTTAGTGACACATTGTTGAGTGTAATTCACCATGTCTTCCAAGGATGTGGCATTCGTCGTATAAGTACATCCCTTGGAGACTTTGAATCTGCTCAAAACAATGAACTAAAATTAATTAATACGGAAAAATGGTATTGTTTTTGTAAAATCATTGTATGTAATATATAACTTACCACACCCTCATAATTAATCGAACGTGGCACAGAACCCTAGTCCCTCCACATTAGACGAATTGTGGATGAGCGATCGAGTAATACGCCTATACCATGTCAAATAGGGGTGATGGTAACTCATATCCACTTCACCAAACTCCCCATCAACGACATTAAACTCCCGTTCATTCCACCTTGCTATGTGCCGATCATGTTGTTGCATCCAGCTAACGCCCGACCGACCTTGCCGACTAATCCGATGCAAGTCCAAACCGGTGTCGCAGCCATCGTGCACACCTTGAACTATCCCAAATTGTCGCATTACGCGATCCGGAAAGTGCCATTCAACCCTCTCAAAGCAGATGAGGGCACCTTCGCCCTCCATATAGCTTCGCCCCCGAAGGCGTAAATTCGAATCGGCACACCGTCAGTATGGCCGCCACACAACCCGATCATTCTCTAAATATGACAACCGGTCTCGATAGCCTTGCAGGTTATGGGCAACACGAAGTATACGACAATGGACCCTTCCACCTACATATGAAACAATTGACATAAAAAATAATGAGTAAAAAGCGATATATTACAAAACAGATCGTTTACAAAATGAAGTAATTGAAATATACCGTAACCCACCGGTTGCAATCCAAGAAGTGTTATTTCTTCATGTCTCCTAGGTTGTGTACACAACAACCTCTCCCATGCCCAAAGCTATAAAAAATTATCATTACGTACAAAACGGGTTAAGTCCACTAGCATAATGTAATCATATATAATAGACATACCTGTACAATGGTTAAGAAGCCACCACACCCTTTCGAATCGTGTTGAGATGCTACACACATCTCCCTATACAAGAAGGCCAACGCTCCACTACCCCAACTGTACAGACCAATATTATTTATATCCCTAAGAAGTGCGAGGTACATCAACTTCACTAGGTTATCAGACGAGACGGGCATAATGTATGACCCCAATAATAAGAAAATGTATGCTCGAGTATATGTCTCAATCATATGCTCGGACGCATTATTGGGAAGCTGTTCAAAATGAGGGAAGTGTCCTAGAACCCATCTCATTGATATCATTCCACCTCTTTTGATGTCACACCCATGGTGCAACCCCAAATAACTCCTCAACAATCTCAACCCATGCCAAAGCACTCCTACTAGTTTCTGAACTAGTCACCGC
This sequence comes from Adenophora triphylla var. japonica, assembly GCA_022495995.1. Classification (NCBI taxonomy): domain Eukaryota; kingdom Viridiplantae; phylum Streptophyta; class Magnoliopsida; order Asterales; family Campanulaceae; genus Adenophora; species Adenophora triphylla. The sequence goes on from JAFEMH010003303.1 coordinate 212,461, forward strand.
CATTCCGTCTATAGGAAGACCACACAACATGCCAATATCCTTTAAGGTGATGGTCATCTCCCCTACAGGTAAGTGAAAAGTGTGGGTCTCTGGACGCCATCTTTCAATCAAAGCTTCAATCAAATGCCAATCATATTGTTTATGACCTAATAAATACACTCCATAAAATCCAGTATTTATAAGATTCTCTTCTATCCTCCAATCAACTCTAGGTGGAAGTACTGGACCACGCCTAGGTCTTAAATTGGGTAACTCTTGTCCCTCCCAAATATATTTAGATCTATGTGTATCCTGAGAAGTCAATACATGAGGATCGATTGGCCCAGGATCAATAAATTGTTGTTGTACATGTTCATTCATCTGAAATAAAAAAATTTAATAGTAATTAAATTTAAATGGGACTTAATGTTTAATTCATTGACAATCAAAAATTAAGTACATAAATCATTTTAACAACAAAATATAAAAAATGCACAAATAAAAATTCTTAAAAAAATTTATATAGCTAAAATTAACAACTCAAAACAAATTAAAATAAGAAATATAACTAACCATTTTTAAGTACCAAGCTAACACTTTCTCTCACAACTCTTTAAACTTCTTCTCTTCTCCTTAATTCTTTCTTTCTCTATCTCACTCTCTGCACTCCCTCCTTCTTCTTCCTTTCTTCCATGAACAATCAGAGTTAAGCTAGGGGAGGAATTCAAAATTTGAATCCGGAAATGGCAGCCCCGGATTCAAATTAAAGCAAATCCGGAATTGACAGTGCCGGATTTTGAAGATACGCGTCTAAGGAGCGATCGCCCCTTAAGTAGAGCGATCGCCCTCTCCTATTTTCAGAATATATTTTTTTATTTGCTTTATTTCTTTTTTGGAAAAAAATAAAAAATAAAAATAGAATCCGGAATTGGTACCTCCGGAGTACACATGAGCGATCGCTCTATTTTAGGGCGCGATCGCCCCCTATTTACGGAATTATTATTTTCGAAAATTCAATTTTGAAAAAAAAAAAAAACAAACTCAAATCCGGAATTGGTAATTCCGGATTTCATAATCCGGAATTACCAATTCCGGATTTCAAGTCAAAAGTGCTACTTTGGTACTTAAGTTTTTGAAAATGTTATTTTGATATATAAAATTTTAAAAAGCTATATTTTAAAAAAAAAAATCAGTTTTAGGTGACATTTGATTTTTTTTTAAGTGTTAAATGTTGAAATCTGATTTTACGTTTGAATTTGGCTGAATTGATAAGATGTAGCGTCTGAATACTGATTTCTGAATTACTCAAACTGTTTGTGTTGGGTATTTTTGATAAGATGTAGCATCAATAAATATGATTTATTTTTTATTATTATTTTGCCATCCAATTCCATCGACCTCGAAGCATTGATAATGTTCGTTTACCAATTACTGATGGCCTTTGTTGCTGTGCCGTATCGTACTTAGACTTGATAGTAGCCCACAACTTTTCATACTTTTGGTTAGTGCCTACTATTGCATGAGTGCTTAGGCATTGATGAGAGCTTCATCTTCTTTGTATCTCCATGCAATGTTGGCTCCTTTTTTTCTTTTTTGTTGCTCTTCCTTGCCGCCTTGTGGGTACTGCCTCTTCTTCTTCTTCATCCTCATCTTCTTCTTGTGTCTTTGTTCTGTGACTCTTGAGTAAAACTTTGGTAGTTAGGTGCAAAGTCAAAAGATGACTGGGTGTTTAGTGGAGAATTAAAATCTGGGGGTGGGCTTTGGTTGAAGTTTAGAGGATTTGAGTTGTTGGGATAGTTTTGAAAATTGTGTTGCCCATAATTTTGTACGAAATTGAGATCGTTAGCCAGCATTTGCTCGAACCAAGCATGCTCAGGATTTGTTCCGAAATTATGAGAACTATTCCCGTAATTACTCATAATAAAAAAAAATCTTAATTTTTTTACTAATTATAGAGAAATGAAGTATGGAAGAAGAGATGGACATAATCTAGCAACCTTAAGCTCTATTTATTGGGGAAAAAATAAACATTTTGAAATTTTGACCTAAACAACGTCGTTTGACGCAAGAGCAAATTTAAATATATAAAAAATTAAAATTTTATCAAATATATACAATAATAAAATATTAGAGTCATTTTTAATATTAAAATATATAAATTATGTCAAATATTATAAAATTAGACTCTATTTATAAAGAAAAAGAAATTATAAACATTTTTAATATTTTTATTTCAATAATATAATTTAAAAAATGTCAAAATTACAAAATACACATATAGCTCGAACCAATTTTCGTTCACGTATTCGTTCATGAAATGAACGAAAAATTTCGTTAATAACCATATGAACGAATATTTAGCCACCACTAATTTTGGTATTAATTTGATTCATCTATAATATAATACAATGTCATATAACCGCCACTTATCTACCACATAAGTGGTGGTTTAGATTGAAAGTTGAAAAAGTGATCAAACGGCCCAAATTCTCCCTCCCTCCTTCAACTGTCTGTAACTTCTCATAACCGTCCGTAACTTCCCGTAATCGTCCGTAACTTCTCATAAATTCTCAAATTCTCCCTCCATCCTTCAACCGTTCGTAACTTCTCGTAACCATCCGTAACTTCCCATAACTCCCCAAATCCTCCCTCCCTCATTCAACCATCAGTAACTTCCCATATCCGTCCATAACTTCCCATAATTTCTCAAATCCTCCCTCTCTCCTTCAACCGTTCGTAACTTTCCATAACTGTCCGTAACTTTTCATAACTGTCTGCCTCCCTTTTTTTCTTTTAAACAGAAAAATCGATTATAAATAAATAATCATTTTTTTTATTTTTTTTAATTATTTAGTATACTCTTTAAAAAAGGTTTAGGGTTTATATATACTCTTTCTTTCAAAAAAAATATTTGAATTGGGTATTTTTTTTTCTTTTTTATTTATGTGTATTTCAATTTGATTTATTTATTTTCTCTTTTATTTTATTGGAATCATTTATTTAAGGAGTGTATCTTAATATAATAATTACTACTATTATATATAATTAAGTTTTTGAACGATTTTAAAATCTTTCAAAAAAAAATGATTTTAAGGTTTGTGTTGTTTTTTTTAATTATTATCTACCACATACGGTGGTGGTTCAAATTTAAAGTTAGAAAAATGATCCAATGACCCAAATCCTCCCGCCCTCCTTTTCCGTTTTCTCCTTCCTATTTTTCTTTTAAACTATTATTTCTTTTTGCAGATGACTTAAGTTTTTTTTTTTTAAGATTCTTTTCTTTTTTAACAGAAAAATCAATTATAAATAAATGATCATTTTTTTGTTTTTTTAAAATTATTTAGTATACTCCTTAAAAAAGGTTTAGGGTTTATATATACTCTTTCTTTCAAAAAAATATTTAAATTGGGTATTTTTTTTTCTTTTTTATTTATGTGTATTCAAATTTGATTTTTTTTGATTTTTCTCTTTTATTTTATTAGGATCATTTATTTAAGGAGTGTATTTTAACATAATAATTACTATAAATTACTATTATGTATAATTAAGTTTTTGAACGATTTTAGAATCTTTCAAAAAAATAATTTTAGAAAAATATTTTTACCTAAATCAATTAAAAAATCATTCGTCATGAATACTCAAGTTTATTTTTCAAACTTTGGGTAAAATTAGGATAGGGAATGGGTTATGGATTATAAGTATTATTAATTATTTATATGATTAATGAGATGAGTTTGGGTTATGAAAAAAATAATAATGGTAAAATTGGGATTAAGAAAATGTTTACTATTTACTAACTATAAATGGATAACGGTCTCGAATAATTGACTTTTTCATATTTTCTACGGTAGTTACACAAACAAACTACCCTCCATCAAATACTAATTATGAAACAAAGTAATCATCAGGGGTATGAGTAAATTTTATTTTATTTTGAACGAGAGAAAAACGATTTTATCATTTATTTAATTTGAGTGACAAGGGTAAGAAAATACTAAGAGTAGGTCTGTTGAGAAACGCGTTTCTCCATAACTATGGAGAAACGCGTTTTTAATAGCCAGAAGCTATACGTTTGATAACCAGAAGAAAATTTTTGGATATCAGTCTCAAAGGGTTCTGGATATTCAGAAGCTTTGGAACGGATATCCAGAAGCTTTTGGGCGGATATCCAGAAAAAATAGATTTGAAGCCAAATCCAAGGTCAAGACCAGAAATTGCTTATTAAAGGTTTCTGGATATCCAGAAACCTTCAAATGTATATCCAGAAATCATCAAATGAATATCCAGAAACATTTTGAAAGTTTCTGGATATCATTTTGAAGATTTCTGGATATCACTTTCATAAGCTTCTGGATATCCTTTCAAAGGGTTCTGGATATCCAGAACCTTTGAGACTGATATCCAGAAGTAACCATGGGACAAGGTCATGGCCAATACAAAAAATTTCTGAATAGTCAAAATCTCACAAAAAACGCGTTTTTTTCAAGCTTAGAAAAAAACGTGTTTTTAGAAGACGTCGACTCTTCCCCTCGCTTGCGGCGCCCAACTTCTTTCTCCCATTCCGCCGCCCCAAGTTCTTCGAATCCACGCCCCACTCTGAATTTGATTCAAGACTTTTCAATTTGAACAAAGTCTTATAAAAACATCGTCACTCTACAATTTGTTTTTAGGGTTTCTGGATCGGTATTCATTCAATTGGGCCATTCTTAAATTCCTTCCCTAATCGGCATAATCTGATCAAAGATGGTGTTCAAGCAGAAGTTTCACGAAGCATTCAAAGGCACGGTTGAAATTGTTGTGTGCAATACATGGTCATGGCTCAAACATGGAAGGAGGTCTCAATTTTTTAAAGATATCAACCAGCATATTATTCACGAGTTGGTCTTATAATCTAAATCTGTCTTCGTCCTAGTCTGTTTAGTCTGATGATATTAAAAAGCTATTGTCTAAATAATTGCCAGGGTTATGATAAAAATGTACCAGTACACGTCTAAAAAAGTGCCAGTTAAAAGCTCTTTTTGTCCAGAAACTCTGTGCCAGTGCATGTGTAACAAAATGCCAGTGCCAGTATAAAAAAGTGTCAGTGTTAGTGTAATAAAGTGCCAGTGTTAGTGTATCAAAGTGTCGGTGTTAGTGTAAAACAAGTGCCAGTGTTAGTTTAACAAAGTGTCAGTGTTAGTGTAACAAAGTGTCAGTGTTAGTGTAACCAAGTGCCAATGTAAGTTTATAAACAGACACTTAATATACATGCACTGACACTTTTTTACACTGGCACTTTGTTAAACTGTCACTGGCACTTTGTTACACATGCACTTGCACTTTTTTACACTGGCACTTTGTTACACATGCACTGGCACTTTGTTACACATGCACTTGCACTTTTTTACACTGGCACTTTGTTACACATGCACTGGCACTTTGTCACACTGGCATTTTGTTAAACTGGCACTGGCACAAACGGGAAAAACAAAACACGTTTTTCCTAAGTGACAGAAAAAAACTAGTTTTTTATAAGACCAACTCTTCTGAATATCCTTTCAATTTCAAAAGGTTTTGAATACCCGTAACCCGTTTCTCCATAACTTGCGAAGAGTTTCTCCCTAGATTTTACGAAATACTAATTGGGTTAACCAAACCGCTAATCATGCTCTTATCATATGGCCGGCGTTACTTTAATATAGTCAGTCACATCACATGCCATTGGCATTTCCCTGTCCTCATCTTCACTCCACCTACAACTTACTCTATCCACCATTGTCGCCTCCTCATTTCCTTTCCAGCAACCCATATGGCGGAAACGGAAACCCCAATCCAATTCGGTATCCTAGGCTGCGCCGACATAGCCCGCAAGGTGTCCAGAGCCATTACCCTCGCACCAAACGCCGCTCTCTACGCCGTCGGCAGCCGATCTCTCGACAAGGCAAAAAAATTCGCTTCCGCCAACGGCTTCCCTTCCTCCGCCAAGGTTTACGGCAGCTACGAAGCCGTACTCGACGACCCTGACGTCGACGCCGTCTATGTCCCTCTCCCCACTAGCTTGCACGTCAGATGGGCGGTGTTGGCTGCCGAGAAGAAGAAGCACTTGTTGCTTGAGAAGCCGGTGGCTTTAAATTCCGGGGAGCTGGATAGGATTCTGTATGCTTGTGAATCTAATGGGGTGCAATTCATGGATGCTACCATGTGGATGCACAATCCTAGGACGGCTAAGATGCGAGAGTTCCTCTCTGATTCACAGCGGTTCGGTCAACTCAAATCGGTTCGTTATTTTTTTCTTTCTTTTTACTATATTTTTGGTTTGATTAAGAAACTGATAATTTTGGGGATTAATTTGATTCTTAAATTAGGGTTTCTGACTTCTGAAGCTGTTTGTAGATTGTTTAAAGTTGCTGTTGTCTCTATGTTGACTTTTTCCCGAAATGTTTAACTTTAAAGGATTTACTATTTTGGGTGATTACTAATTACTATTTGTCTTAGGGTTCTTTTTATTAAAGGGGAAAACTGGATTACTGCGTTTTCAAGAGGCATATTTGATTTAATTTTGCTCCCCTAATCTCGAGTCGAAATCACATGTATAACTTTTGTGTACCAATTTATTTTTTTGCCACCGGTGATCCAACGGTTATGAGTTATTAGGGATGCTGTTATCATGTGATTTCATCAATGATGCATAACTGGTGAATCAATTGTGATACATAAAAGGTATATGCAACGTCGCTTGCCCTTTTTGTTCAGGATCATGAGGTGTGAAGCGACCGCCCAGGCCAAGTGGGCGACCGCCCAGGCCCAAATCTCAAACACGCTGAAATCAACTGTACAAGTGGGCAACCGCCCATCGACATAAAATCTGGCGATCAGTTTCCTATTAAGATTTAGTTTCCTTTTCTTTCTGGTTTTATGTTTAGAACTTTATTTTGAGCAGGGCTCTTTTCCTTTTTCAATTGTAACCTACATATTCAAACAATTGATCAATAAGAAAGCAAGTTTTGGGAAAATCCTAAATTGATTTCCTATGTGGGTGACCGCCCAGGCCAAGTGGGCGATCGCCCACATGTACAGCCGATTCTTCACATGAGGAAAGATAGACACTCCTTTTGGGACTGATGTATTAATAGTTTACCCCATTTTACATTTTTATCTTATACTTATCGTCACAACTAGGAATTGTAAGTCTTTGAAATTGAAACATTTGATAGAGCTCGCAGTAGTCTGTTTCTTCTTAATCTCTTAGCAGATCATTTTCCTTGCTTTATGTGCTGATCTCTAGCCGTGAAAATAACACTCCTTCTGTACCGAAAGATAGTCCTAACTTTTTTAGTGTTAATTTGGTTTAGCTTTGCACAAATACTCCTTCTGTCACATTATATATATTGCATTTTTTAAAAAAAATTTAATAGTTCTAAACTGAGATGAAAAGTGAAAGAGGGGGAGGGGGCAATTGCCCCCTTTAGCATTGGGGTGGGTCACAAATGGATCGAAATGATGGGATTAGTGACTCGAGTTTTGGATGTATGAAACTAAAATTATTAACTTTGTTTTATAAGATCCATTTTTATCTTAGTTCAAGTTCACCTACCTTAAATGTTGATCTCTCATTGTGAAAATGATACTCCTTTCATAGCAGAAAGAGTCTTAACCTTTTTAGTGTTAATTTGCTTTAGCTTTAGCTTTAGCTTTAGCCAGTGTTCTAAAAGACCCCGCCTAAGGGCGCTAGGCCCCTCTCCAACGCCTAGTTCTAAGTCCCGCCTAGGTCCCGACTAATTCCGACTAATCTCGACTAGTTCCCGCCTAGGCGCTAAGCCCGGCTCCGCCGCCTAGCATCCGCCTAGCGCTTTTTAGAACCTTGGCTTTAGCCAAATACTCTCTCCTTTCCATAATAAATGTCGCATTTGATTTGTCAACGTTTTTAAGAAACGTGTTTCACTTGTTTGTACATCACTTGTATCATGGCAAAGTTGCACTATGACTATTTCCTTATTTAGAAACGTGACATTTATTTTTGGACAAACTAAAAAGGAAAGTGTGACTTATTTTGGGACGGAGGGAGTATTTAGAAAAAAAATATCCCAATGTAATTATGTTATTGGTACACCATTAAAAATATTATCAATAACAATGTTAATATTATTACTTGATAAGATTGAGCCATGCTTGTTCTGCCTCATTTACCATTTTCATATCTCTTATGATTCTAACAGGTACACACCTGCTTTAGTTTTGCTGCTAATCCCGACTTTCTTGAGAACGACATTCGCGTGAAGCCTGATCTCGATGCACTTGGTGCTCTTGGAGACGTCGGATGGTACGCCATAAGAGCAATCCTGTGGACCGCCGATTTCGAACTGCCTAACACTGTAATTGCTTTGCGCAACCCCGTTTTCAACAAAGCAGGAGTAATTCTATCATGTGGGGCCTCTTTAGGTTGGGCCGATGAAAAAGTGGCAACCTTCCATTGCTCTTTCCTAGCCAACTTAGCAATGGATATAACAGCTACTGGAACTAAAGGAACTTTGCATGTAAATGACTTTGTTATCCCTTTTGAAGAGAAGAAAGCTTCGTTTTCTACGGCTACTGAGTCGGGGTTCAATGATTTAGTGACGGCTTGGTCAGAAAAGCCGAGTGAGCATATTGTTATGACGGATCTTCCACAGGAAGCTCTGATGGTGAAGGAATTTTGTAGGTTGGTTGCTGGTATTAAGGACGGTGGTTCGAAACCGGAGGAAAAGTGGGGTGCACTTAGTAAGAAAACACAGCTTGTTTTGGATGCTGTTAAGACATCAATTGATAGAGCCTGTGAGCCTGTGAGCCTGTGAGGTAAGAGTTTAGATACTCCTTTGTGTCTGTTTTTGGTCTTGCTATGCTTTTTGTGAACTTTATACTACTTATTATGTTTTTCTTTTCTTGTATGTCATGAATGGCTTGGGTCAAATTTGTTGGCTTTCATGATGAATAAATTGGATTTGTTCATGTTAATGGGTGCATTTTATTAAATTGTTAAAGGTGTTGTGTGAGTACATTGCTTGTTTGTCTTATGATACAATAGTATTTTCTTGGCAACTCGAATCATTATCAAACTCGAGTATTAACAAGTCAAGCTCTAGACTGACTTTTGAAGACGATTGGAGGGAGTTATAACAATTCGAGTTTAATCAAGTTCGAGTTTTTTCATGTCAATCTCGTGTCGAGTTGAGCAGTTTGCAACGAATAACAACCCTTATATAGTACTCCCTCCGTCCCGGCCGAAGTGTCCCAAAAGGATATTTGCACGAGAATTAAGAAAAGTGATGTAAGAAAGAGAAAAAGGTTAAATATTGTGAGTATGAAAAATTAAATAGGAGAGAGAATGAGTGGGAGGAATAGTTAGGAGAGAGAATGTTGTGAGTGTAAAAGTAAAGTATGAGAGAGAATGAGTGGGGTAGGAAGAGTATAAAAATAATAAAAACTTTTCTTTTTAGGAATGAGACATTTTAAATGGGATGCCCAAAAAGGAAATTTGGAACACTTCGGCCGGGACGGAGGGAGTATATACGTCCCCGTCTTACTTCAAACCGAATCAACTTTTTAGGCACAATAATTAAGGAAAAGTAAATACTTCAAACCAAATCAACTTTTTAGGCACAATAATTAAGGAAAAGTAAAGTCGAAAAAATATGTTATGAGTATAAAAAGTAAAAGAGAGAGAGAGAGAGACTGAGTGAGTTGATTAGTAAGTTGATTGGTGTTATAACTATAAAAGTAAAGCAGAAGAGATAATACATGAGAGGAATAGTAAAATTCCTTGGCCATTGTGGGTAATCCGATTTGAGATTGAGATGTAACCGACAAAAATGACAAAAAATCTAGTTTAAGGTGGAATGCAAGACCTGTGTGCAGGAGATTTATCGGCTTGGCCAGGGGAGTATTATTTATAGGTGTACTAGCTCCCTCAGTCTCATATCAATTCGGACTAACTTTTTAGGCACAATATCAAGGAAAAGTAAAATAGGAGAGTGATGTCGTGAGTATGAAAAATAAAAAAGGGAGAGAGAATGCATGGAATAATAGTAAGTCGATTGGTGTTATTAGTATACAAGTAAAGTATGAGAAATAGTAAACATTATTTACCATTTCTTAAAATTCGATTTGAAATAAAATGGAAAAAAAAAAAAAGTATCGGTATATCTTTATGGGTTAATTGCAATTTAGGGACTGAACTCGAGGGGGTGGTCTCCAAACGGGGCCCCATATTTTTTTTGTCAAATCAGGGCTCAATATCTAATTTTTTTGCCAGTTAAGGGCTTTTTGACGATTTTCGTTAAAAATACGGTTAAGTTGCACGTGCCACGCACATGAATAACAGATTTGGTTAAATTGAATTGACACCAACTTTTAAGGGGTTAAATGACATATTTTTATAAATAAAGGATCATAGAACAAAATAAATCTTTTATTTTATTGAATTTCTTTTAATTCTTATGTTATCATAATTTATTTAAAAAAATTATCCAAATTCAAATATTTAGTTTTTTTTTAACAAAAAATAATTAGTAAATTTAAAATATTGAAAAAAATAAAGATAATAGTTAATATGATTTAAAATAATTTAAGATATTAACTATTATCCTTTTTTCTAATAATTTAAATTACTAATTATTTTGCTTCAAAAAATTACTAATTATTTTAGATTGGATAATTTATAAAATATATAAATAAAAATAGATTAAATAAAATAAATATTTACAAAAAATATGCTTACCCAATTTATATTTTTTTCTTAATCAAGTTTTTTTTTAATGAAACACAATTTAACAAAAAAAAAACTCACTTACAGTTTCTTTTCCCCCTTCCAAAAAAAAAAACCTTTACAAAAAAAACAAACAATTTCTTCCCCAAATCTCTCCCCCCCCTTCCACCTCGTCTCCTTCCCCTTCTTTTTTATTCCATGGCTCCCTCATATCCCCCTCAAAAAACCCACCTTCTTCGGCCACCCAACCCCTTCCCCCACTGTATCCTTCCATCTTTCGACACTTCAGCGCCTCCATTACCCCTCCCCTTGCCCCTCAAGCGAAATCACCTCCCCACCAAATCGTCTGCCGCCGACGACCCTTTCACCCGCCACATAATCGAATTTTGAATTAGATCCAGACGAGGAAGCGACAGTTTAAAAGGCTTGTGACTTGATTGGTTTTGATTTTGAATTTGAGTTTTTAATAGTTGAATTTGGTGGTGGGGTTGTGGCTTTTATGTTGATTGTGTTGAAGGGTGAGGCAATGATGTTGGTGGCTTTATGTTAATAGTGGTGGATTTGTGTTGATGGGGGTGTATAGACGGAAGGGGTGTTTATGATGGTGTGTGGTGGGTGGTGGCTTGAATTTTAGTAATTTTTTTGAAGCACATCGAAAATTACGAAAAGACTCGTCGAAAATCACCAAAAATCGGTTGGCCGGAAATGGGGAGAGAGAAGGTTTTTTCTTCGCCCCCACTTTTAATTTATTTCACTTAGCCCCTTAAATTTAAATATCAATGCAAACTAACCAAATCTGTTATTCATGTGCGTGGCACGTGCAACTTAACCGTATTTTTAACGAAAATCGTCAAAAAATTCTTAACTGGCAAAAAATTTAGATATTGAGCCCTGATTTGAACAAAAAAAAAATGAGGCCCCGTTTGGAGACCACCCCCTCGAGTTCAGACCCTAAATTGCAATTTGCCCTATCTTTATTTATTATCTATCTTTATCTATCTTATTTCTCACAATAAATAAAATAATCAATAAATTACAATGATTTTCAAATAAGAATAAAAAATTAATTAAAATATTTTTTTTATTCAAGAACAACAATTATTTTGTACCAAAAAATTGATAAAAAAAAATGACGGGCATTTGAACAGGATGGAATACTATCGTTTGGTTTTTTATCTAAGGGGGCGTTTGGTTCGGTGGAAAAAAAAGTGAAGGAATGGAATTGTCAATGGAATGGAATTGTAATGGAATTGGAATGGAAAAAAACTGGTCAACCCCCTCCGTTTGGTTGGCACGGAATGGAATGGAATTGTCATTCAATTCCTTGACAAATCATGTTTGGTTTGAAAATACAAATTATAGGAATGGAATGAAAGCATATAAAATGACCAATTTACCCTTTAAAAAAAAATTTGGAGGGGGTGGGGGGGTGGGGGTAGGGTGGGGGGGTGGGGGAGGGTAGGCGAGAAAAAAAAAAAATTCGTGGGGGTGGGGGGTGGGGGGTGGGGGTGGGGGTGGGGGGTAGGGTGGGGGAGGGTAGGCAAAAAAAAAAAAAAAAAAATTCGTGGGGGTGGGGGGTGGGGGGGGTGGGGGGTGGGGGGTGGGGGGTGGGGGTGGGGTGGGGGAGGGTAGGCAAAAAAAAAAAAAAAAAAAAATTCGTGGGGGTGGGGGGTGGGGGTAGGGTGGGGGAGGGTAGGCAAAAAAAAAAAAAAAAAAAAAAAATTCGTGGGGGTGGGGGGTGGTGGGGTGGGGGTGGGGGGTGGGGGGTGGGGGAGGGTAGGCAAAAAAAAAAAAAAAAAAAAAAAATCGTGGGGGTGGGGGGTGGGGGGGGTGGGGGTGGGGGTGGGGGGTGGGGGGGGTGGGGGTGGGGGGTGGGGGCGTAAGGGGTGGGTGGTGGGTAGGAAATTTGGGTAGGGGTAGGGGTGGGTAGGGTTTGGGGGTATTTTGGTCAAAAAAAAATTTTTTTTTTCCATTCCCAAAGGAATTGGACTTTCCATCGATTTTATGAAGGAAAGTTGAATTCCTTCATTTGAAGGAATTCAACTTTCCTTCGGAATTTTTTTTTTTAAAAAACTTGAACCAAACGGAGGAAAGGAATGGAAAAGGGGGAGTTTTCCATTCCTTTCCCCCCTTTTCCTTCCAACCAAACGCCACCTAAGGGAATTTTGAAATATAATTTACATTAAAGGGGCGTTCGGTTGGAGTAAAGTGGGGGGAATGGGGAATGTTCAATTTCATTCCCCCAATTCCTTTGCCTTGTTTGGTTGAAGCTTTATAATTTTTTTCATTCCAATGGAATGATGAATTCCTTCCCACAAAGGAATTTGTCATTCCTTCTATATATGGGAGGAATGGCCAATTTTCTTGGCAATGAAATTTTAAAATTTTTTTTGACCAAAATATCCCCACCTATCCCCCACCCCCTGCCTACCCCCCCAATCCAGCCCCCACCCCACCCCTCCCCCCTCATCCAGCCCTGCCCCCCACCCCCACCCACCCCACCCCCACCCCCCCCCCCACACGAATTTTTTTTTTCATACCCCCTGCCCTACCCCCCCATCCAACCCCCACCACGAATTTATTTATTTATTTATTTTTGCATACCCCCGCCCCCACCCCCACCCCATCCAAATTCCCTACCCCAACCCCCCCCACCCCCACCCCCACCCCCACCCACGAATTTTTTTTTTTCATACCCCCCGCCTCTATCCCCTATCCAAATTTCCCCCACCCCACAATTTTTTTTTTTTTTTGCATACCCCCGCCCTACCCCCTCCCACCCCCCAAATTTTTTTTTTTTAAAGAAGTGTAAATTGGTCATTTTATATGCTTTCATTCCATTCCTATAATTTGTATTTTCAAATCAAACATGATTTGCCAAGGAATTGAATGACAATTTCATTCCATTCCGTGTCAACCAAACAGAAGGGTTTGACCAGTTTTTTTCCATTCCAATTTCTTCAGGAATTCAATTCCATTGACCATTCCTTCACTTTTTTCCGCCGAACCAAACGGTCCCTAACTTTGTTACTACCCCTCCTATATCAAATGCCCTTTGCTTTTTTGATCAATTTTTTTTTTTCAAAATAATTATCAATTTTAAATTAAAAAAAGTATTCAAACTACTCTTTTATCAGTATATTGGAAATGGTTTCGATTTATTATTTGTTTATTGTGAGAAGTAATGTAAGTGAGAGAGACAATTTAATAAGGGTATTTTAATATTCTATAGTACTTCCTTCATTCCAAAATTCCAAAATGTTTGTCCCATTTGATTTTTTTATTGAATTTTGATCATAAATTTATGAGAGATTAATCATGTTTATGAAATTCTAAAAATTGTTGTTGATAATATTATTAATGGTGAATCAATAGGAATTTTTAGAATTTCATGAACATAATTAAATTGTCATATATTTGTGATCAAATTTTCAATAAAAAAGTCAAATAGAACAAACATTTTGGGACGGAGGGAGTACTTTTTATTAAACTGTAGTAATAGTTGTTATTATTTGAACCTGTAAAAGTGCTAACTCGAAAATTATTTAAGAGAATATCTTATTAAAAGTCTAAAAATTATTATTGATATTAGTTTGAGAATTCCATTAGGATCTGAATTTATTTCTAAATTTTTTATCAAAATTTAATTAAAGGATTTTTTTTTATCAAAACATACCTCAAAAAAATGATATTTAAAAAAAACATGTAAATTGTGATATTACAAAACTTCTTTTTTTTTTTTTTTGCCTTTTCAGTTAAAATAACTGATAAATAATCAAACAACTGATAAATTCGTTTATCAGTTGTTTATAGCTGATAAATGATCAAACAACTGGTAAAATTCATTTATCAGTGTTTTAAAAAGTATATTCTCTCCGTCTCACTCGACTTATGATAATTTGCCATTTTTGACATCCCATTCGACTTAGGACGTCACAAAATGGCAAATTTTTATTATTTTTATATTCAATGGAATTCACTTGTTATACTCACAACAACAATCATCTTACTATTCCTCTGATTCATTCTCTCTCCTATTTTTCTTTTTATACTCACAATACCTTTTTCACTTATCTCTCTTCTCTTATTATATTAGTATTTTTTAATTCCCGTGTCGAGAGAGAAAATCTTAAGTGGGATGAGACGGAGGGAGTATTGTGCTTGGTTTTTTGGTCAAACTGATAAATACATTATTTTGTCATTTGATAGATAAATGCAATAAAAACTTTACACGAAGACGAAACTTATAATTTTTTTTTAATTTTTGTACAAAATCTCAAATAAAAATTTTACACGGAGATGAAGGGAGTATATCCATGAGGTCAAAATTTAACTTCTTTTTTTTTTTTTTTTGAAATAAAAATCTAACTTTTAACATGTGGAATTGTGAACTGTTCCTTTAAAAATTGAATTTACTCTTTTTTTTTTTTTTTTTTTTTAACAAACAACACATAATTGCATTACTAAAATATAAAATATAATAAGACAACACTGCACAATTGTCAGAGACTCGTATAAAATGTAATAATTGCAATTACGATTTACACATAAATAGTCTAACACATCTCTAGTATTGATGGCCAAATCCAAACCAACGTAGGTCTTTAGTAAACACCCGAACGTTAAGAATTTGGTTTTAAAAACAAGAGAAAGTGATGCATTTGATTAAGTAGTAAATGTGCAACTGAAGAAATATTGGAATAAAACCTTGATTTGTATTCATAAAACCGAAGGATACATATACTGATGTTAGCCTATTCTAAACTTGATAAGGATGTAAATCTAGCCTATAATATAGCTAACAAATTAGTAAGGATATATACAAATAATATACTCCTAAATCTATAATATATACGTCTAATACTCCCCCTCAAGTTGGAGCGTGAAGATTTTGAACGCCCAAATTGGATAGAAAAGACTGTAGGCGTAGAACACCTAGACTCTTGGTGAGAGCATCAGCCAGTTGTTGAGACGTATGAACATATGAGGTAGCAATCGTTTTATTACGTATCTCGTCTCGAACAAAGTGACAGTCGATCTCAATATGCTTCGTACGTTCATGGAGCACGGGATTGGCTGCTATATGCATAGCAGATAAACTGTCAGACCGAATGATCATAGGACCATGTTGAATAACACCAAGTGACAAAAGAAGTCCTTTAAGCCACTTCAATTCACAAGTGGTAGCTGCAAGTGCCCTATATTCGGCTTCAGCAGAAGACCGAGAAACAGTTTGTTGTTTCTTGGTTTTCCACGCAATAGGTGAGGAACCCAAAAGAATCAAGTAACCAGTAATAGATCTCCGTGTAAGCGGACAGCTAGCCCAATCGGAGTCACAATAAGCAGTCAACTGTAAACTAGAATCGGACCGAAGCATGAGTCCCTGACCCGGAATTGACTTTAAATACCGAACAACTCGTAACGCCGCCTCCCAATGAGCCACACGAGGTGACTGCATAAACTGTGCAAGAATATGAACAGAGTAACTGAGCTCCGGTCGAGTAATAGTCAAGTAAATTAAACGCCCAATCAACCGACGATACTTGTCGGGTGCATGTAAAAGAGGACCATTATCTAGAGCAAGACGATGATTTTGTTCAAGTGGCAGCCCTGACGGCTTGGAACCAAGCATACCCAACTCCGAAATAATATCAAGCGCATACTTGCGCTGACACAAAAACAACCCATATTTATTTCGTGCCACCTCGATGCCCAGAAAATACTTCAAGAGACCAAAATCCTTCATACGGAAACAATTTCCTAGATATGCCTTGAACTTACTAATTAATTCCGAGTCATTCCCACCAACAATTAAATCATCAACATAAACTAAAACAGTTAACATTGACCCATTCTTCCGGTAAGTAAAAAGAGAATGATCCGAACTCGACTGTTGAAACCCATAGCTCTTAAGAGATGACATAAACTTAAAGAACCAACATCATGGTGCTTGTTTTAAACCATAAAGAGACTTACGAAGTCTACATACCTTGCCCGAATCATCACGAAACCCAGGTGGCAGTCTCATATACACCTCATCTAGCAGATCACCGTGAAGAAAGGCATTATGTACGTCCATTTGATGAAGCTCCCAGTTAGATGCAACTGCAACTGTTAGAAAAGTACGTACAGTTACCATCTTGGCTACTGGTGCAAATGTCTCATTGTAGTCTATCCCCTCAACTTGTCTATTTCCAAGAGCCACAAGACGAGCTTTGTATCTTTCGATTGTCCCATCCGCATTATACTTAATTTTGTAAACCTACTTACACCCTATCGCCCGTTTCCCTGGTGGCAAGTGCTCCAAGTTCCACGTATTGTTTGTTTCTAACGCGGAAATCTCATCTTGCATAGCTTTCCGCCATTTAGGATCCTTTACTGCCTCATGATATGAAGTGGGTTCAACTCCTGTACTGACTGCTGCTAAGAAAGCACGGTGACTCACAGAAAATCTATCACAGTTCATATATTTATGTATAGGATAACGAGTACCTTTAGACTTTGAAGGAGAGGTGATGCACGCAGGGGGGTCTATTTGAGCTGTGTGAACCTCGTAGTCCTTTAAGTGAACCGGGACATTTTTAATCTGATGTCCCCTACCCAATAATTCCGGTTCCTGAGTAGCCGGAGTGTCAATCAGAGGCGGAGAGGAACCATCGGTCACACCGGGATTCACAGAAGTTTCGGCAGGCTGGTCCAAATCCGTATCGTGTGCCACCTCCGACATGCCCTGCTCACCACCCTCACCCGACATGCCCTGCTCACCACCATCGGCCTCTACCACATCCATACTCGGAGAATCATCAAAAACAGCCGGCTGCCTGTCAGACAAAGAGGGCTGGTCCGACAACGAATTGACATGAACATCCTCTGCATATGGGAAAATATTTTCAAAGAAAACAACATCACGAGAGACAAAAAATTTGTTCTTTTCAAGATCATAGACTTTCCACCCTTTTTGTCCAAGAGAATACACTACAAACATGCAACGACGTCCTCGAGCACCGAACTTGTCATGATCCCTCCGTTGATCATGAACATAACAGAGACACCCAAACACTCTTAACAGACTGTAAATAGGAGGCTTTCCATGTAAAACCTGATACGGAGTCTGTCCGTCAAGTAAACGAGTAGGTGTACGATTTATCAAATGACATGCAGTAAGAACACACTCACCCCAAAACCGGAGTGGCAAATTCGCCTGAAATCGAAGGGCCCGAGCTACATTTAGAATATGCTGATGCTTCCTTTCAACCCGTCCATTTTGTTGCGGAGTACCTGTGCATGAGGACTCAAATAAAATTCCATTGTCACGAAAATAAGGCCGTAAAGGACGTAGTTCAGTACCATTGTCACTACGAATATTTTTAACCAACTTCCCAAACTGCCATTCTGTCATAGAACAAAATTTTTTAACAATACCAGGTACTTCAGTTTTCTCAGCTAATAAATAAACCCAAACTGCTCGAGAAAAATCATCAACGATAGTCAAAAAATAAGATGCACCACATGAAGACTTAACACGATAATCACCCCATAAATCAACATGAATCAAAACAAATGAGTCAACTGCTCTATTGTTACTTAAAGGAAAACTATCTCGAGTTTGCTTTGCTCGAAAACATATATCACAAGGCAATTTTGAACAATCTTTTTCATTACTACTCCCTGCACTAGAAATTGAACTCAAAACCGGCTCCGAAGGATGACCCATACGCATGTGCCACAAACTCCGAGTCGTTTTACAGCTAGTGTTATTTGCTTGTGCATCCCCAATAGCTCGAAACACATAGACCCCATTGCGTTGCTCACCCGCTCCAATCAAAGTCCTCGTGGCTCGGTCCTGTATAATACACAAATTATGAGAAAATGTGACAGTACAATTTAACTGTGTGACAAGCTGGGCAACAGAGATAAGTGTACAGTGCATGGAAGGAACAAACAAGACATCTTCCAGATACAGATTTCGGCCAAGGGACATTGATCCCTTTTTAGTGGCCATTGTCGTCTCCCCATTTGGCATCCCAATCTTACACTTGGGAATATGTTTTAAATGTGACAAAAGTTCAGAGTTACCCGTCATATGTTGTGATGCCCCTGTGTCTAATAACCATTCACAAGTCTTACCGGAAAGTTTATCGTTCGAGGCCGGAGTGCATGCATTGAGAAGATTCACCAAAGTAGACACTTGATCATCGCTTAAACTGGAGAAATTAGTGCGTACCGTCTCAGCTGTGACATGATTACTAGTCGAAGAAGAAGCCTGTGCACCCTTAAACTCAACTGCATTTGCCCTACCCCGGCTGCCTTGACCACGTCCCCTAGCTCCTGTGTTTCTGCCGACCCCAGCAACTCTATTTTTCTCCTCCCACCATTCGGGAAAACCATGGAGTTGAAAGCAATCTTTCACAACATGCCCCGGTTTCCCGCAATGTGAACAAGTGCCTGATTTGTCCCTGTAAACTCTTCCTGATGGCGGAAGTTTAGAGCCACCAGCAGCACCATCAACCGATCTAGTCTGCCCCTGGACTGCAAACGCAACGGCTTCAGCCCTATCCTCTTGTCCCCTAGCCACATCATGCATAGTTTCTTCTTGAATAATCAAAGAGTACGCCCTTTGAATAGTCGGAAGAGGATCGGTGCTCAAGATGTTAGAGATTACCGTACCAAACGTGGCTTTGTTCAAACCCATTAAAAATTGATGAAGTTTCTCCGCTTCATGTTTTTGTGTCAGTGATTTCCCTATGTTGCAAGCACATCCTCGGCAGGTGCAAGAAAGAGGAGGATCATAGTTGCCAAGCTCATCCCACATCAATTTCAGTTTGCCGTAGTATTCCACCACCGGCAGCCCACCTTGTTTACAGTTAGCAATCTCGGCTTTGAGTTGGTGGATGCGAGGTGCATTACCAACCGAAAACCGTTCATGAAGATCATCCCAAAGTGTCTTAACCAAATCTGCATATGTGAGTGTCGAACGGAGGGTCGATTCAACGGTGTTGAGAACCCAAGCCACCACCATGGAATTTACCATAAGCCAATCCTCTGGATCATCCGCATCATCAACAGTCACCGTACCGGTGATAAAACCCAGTTTCCTTTTAGCCCGGAGAGCGTTCCTCATAGAACGAGCCCATTCATCATAGTTGGTACCCTTGAGAATCACCGGAGAAATAATCAATCCAGGATTGTCGGAAGGGTGTAAATAAAAAGGAGAATGTGTCGGATCCACCTTCGCATTACCGGAAGAGGAATTTTTCGAAGCATCACCATTATCAGGCATAGCGGCAGTAGGCAGCTAGCGGCTAGGGTTAGCGTAGGATCTTTTTAAGAGGGCTCTGATACCATGAAGAAATATTGGAATAAAACCTTGATTTGTATTCATAAAACCGAAGGATACATATACTGATGTTAGCCTATTCTAAACTTGGTAAGGATGTAAATCTAGCCTATAATATAGCTAACAAATTAGTAAGGATATATACAAATAATATACTCCTAAATCTATAATATATACGTCTAATAGCAACCAAACATTTTAAGCATTGCATCAAGAAAAAACATTAACATCATTCCAATGCTCTCACATTGGAGATAAGGCAAAGACTCCATACAAAAGAAAAAAAAGAAAAAAGACAAAGGCTTCCAATAAAGGGGAATGGGCAAAAGCTCCCAACAAATAGAAGAAGACATAGTAATAAAACGAGAAGTGAGACAACTTATTTAACTGTATTACAATAGAAAATAACATCAAATAACAACAAAAAACAAATCTATAAATTAATTTTTAATTTTGCATTTACTAATTGATAAATTGACAATTAATAAATATAAAATTGAAATTTTATAAATCAATTAAATGAAGAAAAGAAGAAACTGAAGAAGATAAAGGTAATGAAATATCGGTACAAAACTTTAATTTTTTTTCTTTAATAATTCATTTCAAAAAATATTTCTTTTATAAAAAACCCACTTTTCATCCTTAAAAATATCGAGTTTAGACCTTAAAACATTGAGTTTAGGCCTTAAAATACATAGAAAATAAAATAGTGAGTTTAGGCATTAAAACAATGAGTTTAAGCTATAAAATAAAATAACGAGTTTAGATCTTAAAACAGCGAGTTTAGGCTTTAAAATATCAAGTTGATATATTTATAAATAAGACTTTTTATAACTTATGAAGAAAAAAGTTTCTCCCAAAATTTTCTATTTAAAAAATGATCGTTGTGACAAATAATATGAAAAGGTTTGAAAAATATTTATTTTAAAATGAATTATTTAAGAAAAGATTCCTAATTTGATACCCCCTTGGGAAAAAGTGGTCCCTTTCCACTCTCCACTGAGGCACTGATCACACGCTCCAATTGGAAGAACTGAAGAAAGAGCGTGATTCACACCTTTACCATTGTGGCTGGTTCATGCTCCTGGCACTACTGACACACTTTTAATAGCGTTTGAATAACAACAGTGATTAAACAAAGAATGATTTTTATAATAAATGCACAAAAAAGTGATTTTGAGGTTATAAAAAGTGATCACTTTTCATAAAGTGAGGCATGAGAGAAAAAGTAAGATACATAATAATAAATGAAAAGTTGTTATAAATGTCGGAGTGAGTCACGCTAAATAAAATATTTTCATTTTAGTATTGTCCTACATCGAGTGAAATATTTAAGAAGACAAAACATCATAATTAGAGTGAGACAGGGAAGTATATTTTTGAAAGCAAATAAAAAAAAGAGTTTTTTCTATTCATAGTCATTTTTTTCAAAATTAACTTAAATTTAATAATAATTCATTTTCGAGACTAATGAAATAATAAACAATTTGTTAGATATATTATCTCACATTGGAAAATAACAAACATTGCCTATGTAAAACTGTGATAGCATCACACTTAGCCAAGTCAAAGAGGTTGACTTATTAAAGGTTTTGTTACTTTATTTGTATTTAAATTAAGTAAATATTTTGTATATTATTTTTATATTTACTAACCTATTAATCGAATTTTATTATGTTTTTAGTATTACTTTTGGTCATTTAGGTAGGACTCTAACAAAGATAAGGAAAGATTAAAAGAGATAAGAAGATGGAAGAGATTGTAGATATTGATCAAAGCTCTTCATCAAAGTTTATCCTTATCCATTATCATAGAGCTCCTTGGCTATAAATACAAGACCCAAGGCTGATCACAAGACACGATTTTTTACACTCTGAAAGGCTGAAGGATTATATGCTTGAGAGGAGTGTTTTATTGTGAGAGTTCTTTTGGTTATTTTGTTATTCTCTTAGTTTTTACTTTGTAACCGGTTCAGAAGATATTTAATAAGAGAAGTTTATTGTCTACAACATATTGTTGTAGATAAGTGTTAAATCATTTGTTTATTTCATTTCCCTGTTATTTATTTCCGCTGCATTTCTCTGTTGTGCTAGTGCTGGTGCGATAGCATCAGGACTCACATCAGCAAGTTTGGTGTTCCTGTGCACTTCCTAGCCGCTCCATTTCTTTCAATTGGTATCAGAGCCACACTCGACTTCACTGAGTGAGATCCAAGAAAGAGTGATCATTATGGAAGGACACTTGAATCAATACCGTCCCCCGGTTTTAGATGGAACTAATTATGCCATCTGGAAAGCCAAGATGCGTCTCTTCATCAAAGCAATTGATGAACGAGCCTGGCTTAGCATTATTATTTCATGGTCCCCTCCTAAGGTTGAAATTAAGAGTAAATAAGAAGAGGGTGAAACCTCCGAAAAAGTGTACAAAATTAAAGCTGAGGAAGAATGGACCACAGATGAGGTCACTCTTGCTAATTACAATTCCAAGGCTCTTGGTACTATTTCAAGTCATGTGGATGAACACGTGTTTAGACTTGTTTTAAATAAAAATATAGCAAAGAAAGCCTGAGACATTTTACAAGCTCACTGTGAAGGTGATGACAGTGTCAAAGCCACTAGGTTAAGGATTCTCATGACCAAGTTTGAAAACTTGAGGATGACTGAGAATGAGGACATAAAAAGCTATTCTGCTAGAATAAGAGAAATCTCAAATGAATGCCTCTCCCTAGATGAGCCTATTTCAAACGCTAGATTAGTTTGCAAAATGTTAAGGGCTAGTCAGCGAGATAAGTTGACATTAAAATCGCTGCTATTGAAGAAGCAAATGACACTGCAACCATGGCTTTAGATACTCTTGTGGGTAAGCTAACCATGTTTGAAATGAACATTTCCATTCAGCAACAACATAAAGTTGAAAGTGTTGCTCTTGCTTCTGCTCTTTCTAAAGCATCCTCAATTCCAAAAGAGATTGAGAAAATCTCAAATGAAATTGATACTTCAAATCTGGAAACCGAAGATGTTGCTCTTTTAACAAAAAAATTTACTTCTTTTCTCAAAAACAAAAGGGACAACAAATTTTCCTCTAAAAAACCAACTACTTTTGATAAACCAAAAGAGAATAATGAGAGTATTTTCAAAAAACCGACAAGTTTTTCTAAAAACAGATCTGAATCTGTTCAGTGTAGAGCCTGCAAAGGCTTTGGGCATTATGCAAATGAATGTGCAAATACTCTGAAGAAAAAGGGGATGAGCCTAAGTGCGACCCTTAGTGATAGTGAGGACGAAGATGAGTCGCTAAACTTAGCAATCATGGAAATCTCGCCTCCAAATCATGAACATCAATCTGATGTAGCTTCAGATGTTATCACATCTACCATCACATCTTCTGAATCCATTATAAACTGTTATACCTCCTCGCTGAACAAGAAATCTGAGAATGAAGAAGAAGATGATGGATGCTATCAAGAACTTCTTGATGCCTATGCGAGCTATATGCTGATTGGGAAAAGCGTGTAGAAAAATTGCCGTCTTTGAAAAGGTAAATGAAAAACTCTCCAATGAACTATCAAAAGTAAAAGGTGAACTTAAAGATTTATCCACTGAAAATGATAACCAAAAAGATTCAATTGCAAAACTTGAGGTCATGCTCACTAAACGTGACATTGAGCTTGAGAAGACCAAAACCGAACTCACAGAGGCCAAGAAAACTTTTGAAAAGATGAATATTGGAAAGGCAACTCTTGATGAGGTTCTTAATGTGAGTAAGTTTTCAAAAACAGGTCTTGGTTTTGAATCAAACTTTTTAAAAGAGGGAGAGAGTAGTTCCTCGAAACCTAAAACTTTTCACAACCAAAAATCATCAACCAAGAAGAAAAGATTTGTGTGCCATTACTGCTTCTTACCAGGACATATAAGACCTTTTTGTTATAAAAGGATTCATGATCTGGGAAAAGATGCTCCTCATATGAGTGGTAGGATGCACTCACATCACCACTCACATCGTCAGAAATTAGGTCAGTTCGTATGGATTGAGAAGAAGAGCGAGGAATGCAAGGTAGTTTTTACCTCCCTCAAAAGCAGCATTGCAAGCTCATGGTACTTTGATAGCGGGTGTTCAAGGCACATGACAGGTAATGCAGAATTCCTAACTAATTACATCACTGTCAAAGGTGGAAATGTGAATTATGGGGGAGGAGCACAAGGTAAGATTGTAGGTAAAGGTACTTTATGTGTGAATAACATGCCTAAATTAAAAAATGTCTATCATGTAGAGGGTTTGAAAGTTAATCTTATTAGTATAAGTCAACTGTGTGATGACAATTTACATGTTAATTTTGACAAACATGAGTGCAAAGTGTTTGATAACACTAATCAATGCCTATTCACTCGAGTAAGGTCTCAAGATAATTGTTACAAATTTGGTGATAATTTATCCTGCCTTAGCTTCAAAACAAATGAACTTGAACTATGGCATCAAAAGTTAGGACATGCTAGCTATAGGAAAATAGAAGAATTAGTTAGATTTGATGCTGTTAAACACTTGCCCAAGCTTGACTTTAAACAATCAAGTGTGTGTGATCCTTCTCAAAAGGGCAAGCAAACCAAAGCTTCTCATCCAAAGGTTGACAAAAGTACCACGTTTGAAATTTTGGAATTAATACATACTGACCTTATGGGACCTATTGAGGTTGAGAGCTTAGGTAAAAAGAAGTATTCTTTTGTTTGTGTAGATGATTTCTCTAGGTATACTTGGGTGCTATATTTAAAAGAAAAATCTGAAGCACTTGAAGTATTTAAAGTTTGGTACAAAAAGGTAAAAAATTTGTATGGTAAGAAAGTTATCAAAATTAAGTCTGATCATGGAACTGAATATGAGAACACTTTGTTCTCAAAATTTTGTGACTCCAAAGGAATCACCCATGATTTTTCAGCCCCTAAAACTCCTCAACAGAATGGGGTTGTTGAAAGAAAAAATCGTACTTTGCAAGAGATGGCTCGTGTCATGCTTAGTTCTAAAAACATCTCTAAACTATTTTGGGCTGAAGCACTTAATACTGCTTGTCACATAGGAAATAGAGTTTATTTGAGAGTTGGATCAACCATGACTCCCTATGAAATCCTACTTGGTAAAAAACCTACTCTTAAATACTTTCATATTTTTGGATGCATATGTTATGTTCTAAATGATAGAGATTATCTATCTAAATTTGATTCCAAAAGTGACAAAGCTGTTTTCCTTGGATATTCCACAAATAGTCGTGCTTATAGGGTTTACAATCTTAGAACTAAAACTGTGATGAAATCAATTAATGTTACATTTGATGATACTGCTGACTTAAATTTAAAAACTCTTGAAGATGATGTCTCAGATTGTATAGAGACAATGCAGGAATCTCAGAATCAAACTGAACAGACGCAGCAAAATGGACTACAGAAAGCAGATGCAGATACTGATGCGAGCACATCATCACCTACATCAGGGCAAACAAAATCTAGTTTAGAATCCGAATATTCTGACTGTGAAGATGGAAATTTGGATAGGACCAAAGACATACCCAGCAGAGTACAAAAAAATCACCCAATATCTCAAGTGGTGGGTGATATAAACGAGAAAATTAGCACAAGGGAAAATCCAAGGGTCAACTACCGTGAGTTGGCTGGGCTAAGTTGTGTTGAATCACAAGTAAACAAGGTTAGTTCTTGCTGTTTTGTTTCCAATATTGAGCCTAAGAATGTTGTAGAAGCTATGAAAGATGATAATTGGATTGTTGCCATGCAAGAGGAACTAAATCAATTTGATAAAAATGATGTATGGACATTGGTTTCTAGACCTAAAGGAGGAAATGTAATAGGAACTAAGTGGATTTTTAAGAACAAAACTAATGAAAATGGGAAAATCACCAGAAATAAAGCTAGGCTTGTAGCCCAAGGCTACACCCAAATCGAAGGAATAGATTTTGAAGAAACTTTTGCTCCTGTTGCTAGGATATAGTCAATTAGGCTTCTAATTGCCATTGCCTGTTATTTGGACATTACTCTACATCAAATGAATGTAAAGAGTGCATTTTTGAATGGTGTCCTAAATGAAGAAGCCTATGTTGAGCAACCTAAGGGCTTCACTGATCCCCATTGCCCTGATCATGTTTATAAGCTGAAAAAGGCTTTATATGGTTTAAAATAAGCCCCTAGAGCTTGGTATGGGAGGCTAACTGAGCACCTCATACAAATGGGGTTTAAGAGAGGTGAGGTAGATAAAACCTTATTTATTTTAAAACAAAATGTAGGGATCTTGGTGGCCCAAATTTATGTTGATGACATTGTATTTGGATCATCTTCCAAAGATATGTTAGACTATTTTGTCACAAGTATGACCACCACCTTTGAAATGTGTATGGTTGGTGAGTTAACCTACTTTCTAGGCCTTCAAATAAACAAAGTAAGGAAGGAATTTTATTTCTCAAAGTAAATATGCCAAAAACTTGGTTAAAAAATTCTCCCTTGACAATGCCTCTCACTTTAAAACCCTATGGGATCATCCCAAAAGTTGTGCAAAGATGAGAATAGTGAGGATGTTGACCCCACCTTATATAGAAGTATGATTGGGAGCTTGTTGTACCTTTAGAACGGTAAGTCGAGACATCATGTTTAGTGTATGCTGTGTGCTAGATATCAAGCTTGCCCCAAATTATCCCACCTCAAAGGCAAAAAGAATTATTAGATATGTTGGTGGAACTATCAATTTAGGGCTAAGCTATACTCGAGAAACCAACACAAATGCGGTAGGATTCGGTGACTACGATTGGGCGAACATGACAAAATAGGAAAAGCACACATTGTTTCTATCTTGGGAACAATTTAGTATCTTGGTATAGTAGAAAAGCTGTATCCCTATCTACCAAGTTTGAGTCGGAATATGTGGTGTATAGTTGTAATGGTTCTCAACTTCTTTGGATGAATCGAGATGATTAAAGATTATGGTCTTAAAAGTGATACCACTAAGCTTTTTGTGATAATCTAAGTGCCATAGAAATATCAAAAAATGTTTTCGAGATGTGCTAAACACATTGACATTAGACATCATTTTATTCGTGATCTTGTTGAATCAAAAAATCATTAGCATGGAATCAATTAGCGAAAAACGGTTGGGTGATATTTTCACCAAAGCCCTTGATTTTCGAGAGATTTTCCACTCTAAGGAAGTCTACGAGTTTGTGTATCATCGATGATGTGATCCCGTGTGGTCACATCATATCTTACACTGTATATTTATTCTAAAAAAAAAACAAAAAAATGCATTGCATGATTTATCTCGGTGTGGTCACTTGTATTGCATCTTTGACTTGTCTCCTCTCGAATTGTGAATTCTTCTTAAAAAGTAGTCAACAATGTTGACTCAAAATTTATCCTCTTGGATGTCTCTTGGTGGGTGCAAAACAAAAAAATTGGGAAAGCTACTCCACTCATGGTATGAAGTCATTTCAATGTGATCAAAATGACATCAAGAGAAAGTTTGAGTCAAATTGACAAGATCATTCGAAAGAGGGCTATCCATGAATAATGAAGAGTGAAAGCTACCCATAATATATTTTCCACAAAAGATTATGTGTGAAAGCATTCTAGAGGCCAAGCAAGACAAGATTTCAATTCATTGACTTTCTTAGAGGAAATGCGTCCCCTGATGTAATTACATTCTATGCCACATATATACTGAGATTTATCCTTCACATGTGTGTAAATTATACATCATTTTGTTTAGTCATAATTTTAGGTCAACCTGGCCCTTGGTGAAAATTTCAAACAATTGTTTTCTCCTTCAAATTTATTTTTGTTAAAATATTGCTCAACAAAATTTCTTATAAATTTTTTAATGTCCATATGTTTAGGGGGAGTATAAGGGTGTTATAAGGGTGTGGATTTTTATTTTCTCTATGGTAGGTACATTATCTAAAAAACATATATATATATTTTTTTTAGTTTGTGTCTATCTTTATCATCTAAGAAGTCCAAGGAATTTAAGAGCTCTACTCCAAAGAATTCGGTTGGTACAAGGTAAGTTTAGTTCCATTTAAACTCCAATTACACAAAAGATACCTAGCCTAGTTGTGATTAATGACATGCCATCACATCACATAAATACCCAAACCCTCTTTTCCATTAAACCCTCGTCGGCCTCTTTTCAAACCTCTAAACCCTTAGAAATTCCAAAAACCTTCTCTGTTTTTCCTCTGCTCTCCACCAAATCCAATGGCGTCTCAATCCAACCCTCCATCTCCGACCGCCGATCGCTCGCCTCCTCCATCTTCGGTGGCCCAAACTGAAGCAGCTGTGGAGCTGTTTGTTGATGTCAATGCTGCCCCCGTATCCATGTCTCTCCCAGGTGCTCCTGATAATGCCATTGACGCTGACAACCCCGGAGATTTGAAGGCGGTAGGTCTTTATTCTTTGGCGTATTTAAAGGCCTGGCCCAGTGCTCTCCGAAAGGGGGTTCTCTCCTAACATGGGGGAGTATACCCCTAGGGTTCGCCCAAATATGGCCGAGCCTGAGTTTATTGAAGGTGAAGATGAGGATTATGATCCCTCTACTGACCTAAAGAGGAAAAGGGGCAAATCAGCTGCAAGTGGCTCGGGAAGTTCTTCTGGCAAACCCCAATCTCAACGTAGGAAATACTTGGCTGGTCTCACTGTCTACTCAAGTGAATCTGATGAAGGTGATGTTGAAGCTTTCAAGGTGGTTTCTAGGAGAGCTCAGTCTGTAGAGCTTGAGGAATTAAAGGAGGCTGAAGAAATTGTTGAATCTCTGCTTTCAGACACAGGTGATATCTTTCCACATGCCATTGTTACACCTGGGGATCTGCCTCCTAGAAGGGTCTCCACTCTTCCTCTGTCCCCTACTCGTGCTACCGTTGGTGCTACTTCATCTCCAACTCCATCCCCTCCTGCTAACTCTCCTGTAGCCCCTGCTCAGTCTTCGCCAGGCAACTGGTATTCTGGGGTTCATTCAGAGGGTGATGATGTTGAAGAGTATGATGAGGAGGAGCATATTCCTCTTCAAGCTCTCTTGGACCTGAGGAAAGGCAAGGGAAAGATGAGAAAATCGAAGGCTGAGGTTGTGGCTTCTATCTCTGCTCAAGCATCTGACATTGGTTCAGATGATGATGAAGCTGAAGATGAAACATATAAGCTGGGGAGAGATGAACTGGAAGCTGAGAAAGAGGATGCTGCTGAAGATGTGATCACATCAGCACCCTCACCCAGGAGAAGCCTAAGGAAAGCCAGCTCATCTAAAGCTCAAATGCCTGTGTCAAGGCATACCCCAAGATCAAAACCCTCCTCAAGGAAAGTAAGCCCTCATTCTTCCGAAAAATTCATGTCAAAATCTGTTAAAGAAAGGTTTGGATTTTTTTAGAAAGAAAGGATTTTTGGTGGAAAGAGTGATTGATAAGACTTTTGAGGAAGTAGGAATAAAAAGGTATCTAGAAGAAAAGGGTCTTTTATACTCTGTGTCCTATCCACATTACTATTATCCTTCGCTTGTTAGTGAGTTTTATGCTAGTCTTGTCCAAGCCATTCAGGATCCAAGGTCTGTTGACTTTGAAAAAGTGAATATTCGTGGTCAAACCATTTCTTTTTCTCCTGCCATGATCAATATTTTTCTTCATGCTCCCACTCCTCACATCCTTCCTCCCATGGCTCCTAAGAATGAGATTGCCAATTTCCTCACCAATGGTCTTGATCCTACTTGGCACACTCAGTTCAAGTGTACCATGCTCACTTCATTATGTGGTTTTCTGTTCAATATATCAACCTTCAATTAGAAATCCACTTCCAATAAGAACATAGTGACTGTGCCTCATGCTGACCTAATTTATAGGATTTTTAATGGTCAAGAGTTTAATTTGGGTGAGATCATTTTTGGGAGTGTAGTTCAGTTTGCTGAAAAAGAACTACCTTCTGACCTTCCTTTTCCATGTTTGATTACTGGATTATGCTTGAAACAAGGGGTGGACATTCTTATGTCTGATAGGGCGTGTGAAAAGATTGAACCTTTTGGGATACAACCTGTGTTAGAATGTACCACACGAACTGTAGACCTGCCTGTGGTATTCCCTGGTGACCCGGTGCTTGATGCTCATGATATTGATGAGGAGGATCCTATTGATGTTTGTGAAGATGTACCTACATCTCCAGTACCATCAGTTGATCAAGTAAAGGTAATTTCTGAAGAAATTAAATTTTTGGAAAAAATGATGATTAACTCGAGGGTTCAGTTCAATGCGATGTCTATAAGAAGGAACCAACTTCTGGTTGTACGTAAAAATCTTTCTGGTCAAAAAGGGGGAGCAAGCTCAAGCAATATTTTCCAAGATATTAGTCAAGACTTCAGGTGGGAGTTGCTTGCGGAGACTCAAGCTGAGATGGATGCAGCTCAGAGGTTGAACAGAAGCTTAAACTGACTGAAGCTTCTTTTGTTTGCTCGTATGGTTATGTCTTAAACAATTTTAATTTCGTACTTTTAATTAGGAACAATGATGATGTTTACTTTGTTTTGCTTTGGTTTGTTTTGATAGTTTGGACATGTTTGAACATGGTTTGTTTATGGTTTTTAATAGCTAGTGTTTAGGGGGAGCATTCGAGCTCTCCACTTCATAACGTGTGTTTGTGATTGATAATGTTTAGCTTATTTTGTGTTTAAAGTATACTTTGCTTGAGATTTGTTTTTGAACAGAAAGCAACAAATCAGGGGGAGATTGAAAGTGTGATAGCATCACACTTAGCCAAGTCAAAGAGGTTGACTTATTAAAGGTTTTGTTACTTTCTTTGTATTTAAATTAAGTAAATATTTTGTATATTATTTTTATATTTACTAACTTATTAACCGAATTTTATTATGTTTTTAGTATCACTTTTGGTCATTTAGGTAGGACTCTAACAAAGATAAGGAAAGATTAAAAGAGATAAGAAGATGGAAGAGATTGTAGATATTGATCAAAACTCTTCATCAAAGTTTATCCTTACCCATTATCATAGAGCTCCTTGACTATAAATACAAGACCCAAGGCTGATCACAAGACACGGTTTTTTACACTCTGAAAGGCTGAAGGATTATATGCTTGAGAGGAGTGTTTTATTGTGAGAGTTCTTTTGGTTATTTTGTTATTCTCTTAGTTTTTACTTTGTACCGGTTCAGAAAATATTTAATAAGAAAAGTTTATTGTCTACAGTATATTGCTGTAGATAAGTGTTAAATCATTTGTTTATTTCATTTCCCTGTTATTTATTTCCGCTGCATTTCTCTGTTGTGCTAGTGCTAGTGCGATAGCATCAGGACTCACATCAGCAAGTTTGGTGTTCCTGTGCACTTCCTAGCCGCTTCATTCATTTCACTATGATATATAAAAATTTTGAGTCACTCTCTTATCAACAATTGATTGTAAGGTGAAATCTCATATTTTAAGATGCTATTAGAGTATAAATTCACTCTTGTCTCATTAGCATCAATTATCAATTAATTTTAATATAAATGGACACCATTTCAGTATCACTTGGGCCACACCTATCTTGAAAAATGTCAGAAACGCCGGTCCGATTCGGCATCATAGGCTGCGCCAACATAGCTCGCAAGGTCTCAAGAGCCATAAACCTCTCTCCAAACTCCACCATCTCCGCCGTCGGTAGCCGTTCCCTTGAGACGGCCTCCAAATTCGCTTCATCCAATGGCTTTCCGCCTTCAGTCAAGCTCTACGACAGCTACGCCGCCGTGATTGACGACCCTGACGTCGACGCCGTTTACGTGCCTCTTCCGACGAGCTGCGCACTCGAGTGGGCGTGGTGGCGGCCGAGAAGAAGCACGTGTCTTGGAAGCCGGTGCGGGGCGGAGCCGAATTGGCCGAGGGGGGGCAAGATTACACCGGGTTCGGGCGGCGCCCGAAAAATTTTCTGGTCGGACAAGTAAAAAATGGGTCGGATCCATGAAATACAATGTATTTTAGTTAACAAAAATGATAAAAGTAAATAATTCAAAGAACGATTGAAATAATGTTGAAGTATTTAACGCAAACAATTTATTAAAATATATTACTCGTACAAAAAAGAAAATCAAATTTGCTAATTAAACTTGGGATAATAGGAAGAAAGACCAAAAATAAAAAAAATGGGAAAAGCCTAACTAATTAATTAAGATTGAAAAAATGTGAGGAAATTAGGAGAAAGAGAAAAACAAAACTGTTAAGAGAAAGAATAGCAAAGATGGAAGACAAATAAAATTAATTGAAAATGTAGATAACAGGGTTCGAACATGGACCAAAAGCTTTAACTTCACCCCTTCTACCACTGAACCACACCACTCACTGGTATTAATCTTGAAGTTAATTATATATATACATATATAACAAAAATATGGGGGGGGGCAAAAAAAAAATTTTTCCACTGCATTTCCGCCGCTGGGGGGGGCGAGTGCCCCCTCCTGCCCCCCCCTGGCTCCGCCCCTGAGCCGGTGGCGCTGAACGTCAAGGAGCTGGATGTGATTTTGCAGGCGTGCGAATCTAATGGGGTGCAGTTCATGGATGCTACCATGTGGATGCATCATCCACGTACGGCTAAGATGAAAGAGTTTCTTTCTGATCCACAGCTGTTCGGCCAGCTTAAATCGGTAAGTCTTGTTTTTTGACTTATACTCCCTCCGTCCCACAAATTTACGCACTTTTTGTGCCGGTGCGAAAATTAAAGTAAAAAGTGATAAATTTGATGTGTTGTGAGTGTAAAAGTAAAATAGGAGAGAGAATGAGTGGAGAGAATAGTAAATTTGAACATCGTTGTGAGTAGAGAGAAGTGGGTTCCATTTTCATTTTAGAAAAGTGCAAATTATTGTGAGACGTTCAAAAGAGGGTTTTTGCATATTATAGGGAGTACATCAAATTATTTATTATTTCTTGTTTTATTTTTTTAAATTGAATTTGATTTATTTTTTCGTTTTTATACACCGATGATTTTAGTCAGTGCAACCTTAATAAATAAACTTGCCTAACTCAGTGGGAATATGTAAGTTTTTTAATCTCGTAATGCTGGATTCAAATCCTTTTGCTGACATTTACATAGTTTATTTAATATGTGCATCCAATTTGAGCCTTTTAATATGTGACTGAAAGATTCTTGAAAGTGCATGTATTGGACAAACTTGATAGGCGGATGATAAGGCGGAGTCGGGTCTAGCATCTAAGGGTCTAGGCGGGGTTTAAGTGGAGCCTAGGCGAGACCAAGGATTTAGGCACAATGGTTATAGATCATATAAAAATTTAAAATGTATTATATCATCTACAACATAAAATAAGATCAAGTTAAATTCAACCTTATTATTTGTTTTTATTTTCATTCTTTGTAAAATGACGTAACTGTAACTTAACGGCAACCAATTTTTCTAAAAAAAAATTAAATAGACAGCCTAGAGCCTAGGTCCGCCTAGACGAAAATCTAAAAAAGCCTGGCTGCATATAGGGCACATCCCGCGATTTACATCCGCCAGTATACTGAGGGACCGATACCTGGTGGTCCAGAATTAGTCTGATGACGAAGCTGGGAACCTGGATATCAAACAAAAAAAGAAAATCTAAAAAAGCGACACGAGAGCATTTCGGGGAATTATGATTCACTAACTATATGAGGATGATATTGGAAATTTGGCAACTTTCTTAGCCTAAATTGAGTGGCTATGATTATAAGGGAGGCGGGTTCTATGATTCACTCCGATCTTGTCACCATCCCTTTTCTTTTTCTTTTTTTTTTTTAAAAAAGAGACGTCACCATCTTAAATAATTCATTTTTGTCATTTACTCAGTAGACTTACATTTACCAATTATCAAATCAAAATGTCACGTCTGATACAATGATCTTATTTGAGCGAAATTGGGCTTTCACTTTGTAGTGTGACAGTAGTAATAAACCTTACCAAGGAAAGCATAATAGGAGCTAAGCTACAAAACAATGTTAGAAAGAAACAGAGAAAGTAGCATATGTTCAACAACAATAATAAAAAAACAGTACCACAGAAACTGAGTTACACTAATCAATAGCATAAGCTTTGATTCAGCTCAGATCCCACACACAACAATTATACACGGAGTATAATTGTTCAGTCCAACCAATAGTTGATTCCAAGGTTTCATACTCGTCAATGGCCCAGCCTTCCAACAAACCCAAACCCGAAACACCCTCTCACGGAATAATCTCACACAGACTCAAACCACACACACCAAGTACCAGTATATCCCTTCACAGAAAACCCTAACTCACAGATTTCGCACAGAGCAAGGATGAAGAAGAGAGAGTTTGATAGAGAGAGATCGCTATTCAAAACCGTACCTTGAATGGGAGAAGGGGGACGGTATTTATAGGCTGGAATAGATAAGGATCGAAGAGATAAGGATTGAAGAATCCTTATCTTGCCAAACGACAACTGCAGCAGCACCGAAATCGCAGCAAGGGAGAAGGGTGAAGTCAGCTGAGCGAAGAAGCAGGGAGACCAAATTAGGGCGCAAAGTGAAAACCCCTAATTTGATCGGCCGACGATGAAGAGAGGGGAGTGGGCTTGGGTCGGGTTTCTTTGGGCCTTAGTAGGTTGCCCAACTTGAGCCTTCATTACTTTACAATCTCCAAGTAACGAAAACGAACATCAATATGCTTAGTTCTATCATGAAAAACAGAATTTTTGCAAAGTTGAATTCCGAACTGACTATCAGAATAAACCACAACTTTATCTTTCAAAAAATCAATTTTAGCAATTAATCATTTCAACAAAGTTGCTTCTTTAAAAGCTTTAGTTATTGAAACATATTCCGACACGGTAGTAGACAATGCAACAATGGAATGTAATTGAGATTTTCAACTAACACATGAACCACACAAAGTGAACACATACGAAGTAGTAGATTTCCTACTATCTCTATCATTTGAATAGTTGGAATCAACATAACCTTTCAGTTTAACACCTTCATTGCATTTAGAGAATTTCAAGCCATAATTCACAGAATAACCAAGATATCTCAGAAGCCATTTGACAGCTTCCCAATGGGGCTTACCTGGGTTGGACATGAATCTACTTAAGCAGCTTATCGCATAAGCTATATCAGGTCTAGTGCTTACCATAAGATACATTATCGATCCAATTGCATTAGAATAAGGCACATTCTCCATTTGTTTTCTATCAAAATCAGTTTGGAGAGACTGATTCTTACTAAGGATTAAATGACATGCTAAAGGCACATTTGCAAATTTAGCATTCTCCATTCTAAATTTACTCAAAATCTTGTGCACATAAGAAATCTGATTAAGAGAAATAGTGGAGTTCTTTCTATCCCTAACAATGTTTATTCCCAAAATCTTTTTAGCATCCCCCAAATCTTTCATGTCAAAAGTTTTACACATACAATTTTGCACATCTTGAATTGATTTACAGCATGGACTGATTATAAGCATATCAACGTAAATCAATAGGAACACATGAGTAGAAGAGTTACCTTTAAAATACAAACAATGATCATATGAACTACGAGTGAATTGTAAAGACAACATGTACATATCAAACTTCTTGTTCCACATTCTAGGGGATTGTTTCAAGCCATATAAAGTTTTTTTCAATAAACACGCATAATCAGGATTAATCTTATCAACAAAACCTTCAGGCTGACGCATGGATTTTTTTTCATCCAAATCACCATGTAAAAACGCTGTTTTCACATCCATTTGTTTTAATTTCCAATTAAACTAAGCAACTAAAGCAAGCATAACCCTTACCATAGTAAACTTGACAACCGGGGCAAAGATTTCTGTGTAATCTACCCCCTCTTTTTGAGTAAACCCTTTAGCAACTAACCGTGCTTTAAATCGAAAAGTCTCATTCTCAGACTTAACTTTAAACAACCATTTGCAATCAACAAGAGAACATGTTTCAGGTTTAGGGACCAACGTCCATGTTTTGTTAACATGCAAAGAGCTCATTTCATCTTTCATAGCATTTAACCACTTAGCAGAATGAGCAGAATTTAAAGCATCTTTATAAGTTTTTGGTTCATCACAGTTATCAAGAGAATCAAACATATTAAACACAAAAGATGTCATGTGAAAATCATCAAGTCTCGATGGTCTCCTTACCTCCCGTCTAGGGCGATCCCTAGCTAATTGTTAATCATCTAAATTTTTTATCTCTTGAAAATTTTCTTGTTCATTTTCAACATCTTCATTTTGTTCAATTTCAACATGCTCATTTTCATGATCAACATGCACATTTTTTAGTATCAATCACATAAGGGTGCTCTACCATAATTGGAGCCGGGGGAGGGGAAACATTTTCAGCAGATATAGGTTGAGCAGGAATCAAGCATGAAAAATCAGTTTCATTAAAAACATCCCTACTAATTATGACTTTAAAATTATTTTCCTCTTTTAACCAAAGTCTATACCCTTTCACATCCTCCGGGTACCCTAAGAAAACACACCTAGCAGCTCTAGGTTCAAGTTTGTCATGTTTTTGATGGGCATAAGCAGCACAATCGAA
The DNA here is from genome assembly GCA_022495995.1 of Adenophora triphylla var. japonica. Classification (NCBI taxonomy): domain Eukaryota; kingdom Viridiplantae; phylum Streptophyta; class Magnoliopsida; order Asterales; family Campanulaceae; genus Adenophora; species Adenophora triphylla. The sequence goes on from JAFEMH010003303.1 coordinate 249,042, forward strand.
AACTCTCATGTGCGAGATATCAATATCTCTTCCTGTAGGATGGTGGCTCGTTTCCTGTTGGCTGGACTGCTGCTGCCGAGGCGGGCGCCCCACCTGGGCTGAGGCGGGCGCATGGGAGGCAGTGGCTGTGGCCGTAGAGTGCAGCCTTGAGGCGGCCGCATGGCCTTGATCGAGGCGGGCGCATCGCGTCTAGTAGCTTAGCCGTGGCGTGGCTTCTTCCGGGGCGGGTGCCTGGGTTGTCTTGAGGCGGGCGCCTCAAGGTGACGGGGGGTTTTGGGCTTGACGGGCTTCTATGTATTTTTTAGTCCTGTTTTGGCTAGGGTTTGTGCTATATATATATTGCTGTAACCTTATGTAAACAAGATGAGACATTGCACATAATACAAAGAGGCATAGTTCAAAACCCCAATCGATTTACATCTCTCTCTTTCGATTTCTCAATTGCTTGTTTTGTGTGTTCTTAGTTATTGTTCATAGCTTCCGCTGCGATTGCACAACAACTGGTATCAGAGCACGGTTGCGATGGCTGGGGTTAATTCTATCACCGTGAAGTCCGATGTTCAGAAATTCGATGGGCATGGAAACTTTGCATTGTGGCAAAGGAGGGTGAAGGATTTTCTGGTTTAAGCAGGCTTGGGAAAGGTTCTTCGACATTCGACTAAACCCGCTGATATCGAAGAAGGTCCATGGAAGGAGTTGCAAGAACGGGCTGTATCTTCAATACGGCGGCTCTCATGATGAGGTGGTGTATCATGTGATCGATGAAGAATCACCAACGAAGGTTTGGGAGATTTTGGAGGCTAGGTATATGTCAAAATCTTTGTCGAACAAGTTGCATCTTAAGCAACGGCTGTATGGGCTTAAGATGGCAGAGGGTTCGGACCTTGAATCTCATATCCACACGTTTAATCAAATTCTCAACGATTTGGTTAGGGTGGAGGTAACGTTTGAGGATGAGGACAAGGCGTTGATGCTGTTGAATTCGTTGCCGACTTCTTCGACATACGAAAATCTTATTACTACGTTGACTTGGGGGAAGGATACTGTGAAATTACAACCGGACACAGAAGCTCTTCTAGCTTTTCATAAACGGAAGAAGTCCGTTGATGAACCTGCGGGTGAGGGGTTATTTGTGAAGGAGAATCAAGAACGTGGGAGAGCCTAGTTCTGGGATAATTCGCAGAGGCAGAATTCCCGTTCGCAGTCAAGGAAGAAGTATAAGGGGAATTGTTTCAAGTGTGGGCAGAAGGGGCACAAGAGGCAGAATTGTCCGGAGAAGAGGAACGATAAAGGCAAAGAAGGATCTTCAAAGTCAGTTAATGTGGTTGAAGATTGCTCGAAGGACGTGGATGGTGATATGCTCACGACTTCATCAGCTGTAGAGCACCCGACAGATGGTTGGATTCTGGATTCAGCATGTTCGTTTCACGTGACGGCGAATCGTGATTGGTTACTATAAGAATTAAGATGCATGATGGTGTGGTTAGAACGTTATGTGATGTTAGACATGTGCCAGATGTTTCTAAAAATCTGATTTCATTGGGTACCTTGGATGCTAACGGTATGAACTTTAAAGCACAAGGTGGAGTATTGAAAGTAGTCAAGGGTGTTATGGTTGTGATGAAGGGTGAGAAGGGCTCTAAGAACATTTACAGGTTGCTAGAAAGCACGGTTGTAAGTGGAGTCACATCCGTTGAGTCTGAGGTTGATACTGATGCCCTTCTATGACATATGAGGCTTGGTCACATGGGTGAAGGGGAATGCGTGAACTTCATAAACGAAAGTTGTTGAAGGGTGTGAAAACTTGTAAACTGGAGTTTTGCAAGTATTGTGTTCTTGGAAAGCAGAACAAGGTGCAATTCAAGACGGGTAAGCATACAACAAAGGGCATTCTCGATTATGTTCATTCAGATGTGTGGGGGCCGGTTAGAACAGAATCAAGGGGTGGACATTATTACTTCGTGACGTTTATTGATGATTTTTGAAAGAAGGTTTGGGTTTACTTCATGAGGCACAAGTCAGAAACTTTTGAGAAGTTCAAGGTGTGGAACGCTTAAGTGGAAAATCAAACGGGGCAAAAAATCAAGTGTTTGAGAAGTGAAAATGGGACAGAGTACACAGATGGCGAGTTCAAGAAGTTCTGTAGAGAGCACGGAATCAAGAGGCACTACACAGTACGCAAGACACCACTGCAAAATGGTATGGCTAAAAGGATGAATAGAACTATTGCGGAAAGGGCTAGGTGTCTACGATTCAATGCGGGGTTAACGAAGAACTTTTGGGCTGATGCGGTGAGTATGGCATGTTTCTTGATAAACAGATCACCTAGAGTCTCTTTGGATAACAAATTTGCGGAGGAGGTATGGACGGGTAATGAGGTAGACTTCACCGATATCCGGGTGTTTGGGTGTCCATCCTATGTGCATATTCCTGGTGAAGAGCGATCGAAGCTTGACCCAAAGTCAAAACAGTGTATCTTTCTCGGGTATGAAACAGGTGTGAAAGGATACAAGCTTTGGGATCCCAAGTCAAGCAAGGTGGTGATCAGTAGGGATGTAGTCTTTGATGAAAAGGCTATGTTGAAGTGTACTCAAGATGATAAAGAGAAGATGCCAGAAAGCAAAAGGAGCGAGAAGTAAGTCATTGAGGTGGAGTTACATGAGGATGAAACTGATGCGGATCTCACTCTTCCGGATTCAGAGGTAACTACACAGGAAACTGAAGCGGCTATTACTTCAGTTGGGAGACCTAAGAGAGTAATCAAGCCACCGGTCAGGTATGGGTTTGAAGACAGGGCTTCGTATGTTCTAATTCTTAGTAGTAGAGACCCAAGTACTTTTAAGGAGGCAAATAAACAGTCCGAAAAAGGATAAGTGGGTAACTGCTATGGCGGAGGAGATGGAGTCATTGTACAAGAACAATACATGGGATTTGGTGGAGCTTCCTAAAGGGAAGCGTGCTATTGGTTGCAAGTGGGTTTTCAAGCGCAAAGACGTGTATCGAAAAGAGGGGGAAAAGTTCAAGGCTCGGTTGGTAGCAAAGGGGTACTCGCAGCGAGAGGGGGTGGATTATAATGAGATTTTTTCGCCTGTTGTGAGGCACACTTCTATTCGAATTGTGTTGGGTCTTGTGGCACATTATGATTTGGTGTTTGAGCAGATGGATGTGAAAACTGCGTTTCTACACGGTGAGTTGGATGAGCAGATTTTCATGGAGCAACCACATGGTTCACGGAGCCCAGGCAGGAGCGTTTGGTTTGTAGATTGAAGAAGTCACTTTATGGGCTGAAGCGATCTCGAGGCAAATGGTACACTAGATTTGATTCCTACATGGTACGTATTGGCTACAAGCGTTGCGAGTATGATTGCTGCGTTTATGTGAAGAGCCTTGATGATGGCTCATATATTTTTCTGTTACTGTACGTGGATGATATGCTTATCGCTGGTAGAAGTAAGAATGCTGTCAATCAGTTGAAGGCCTTGTTGAGTAGAGAGTTTGACATGAAGGATTTGGGGGAAGCCAAGAAGATTCTTGGGATGGAGATTCGCCGAGACAGGAAATCTAGGAGATTGTGGTTGTCTCAAGCCGGCTATGTGGAGAAGGTGTTGGAGAGGTTCAATATGCGGGATGCAAAACCCGTGAAGACACCATTGGCGAGTCATTTTAATTTATCTGCCTCAGATTCCCCGAGTTCTACTGAAAAATTCAGAATATGTCAAAGGTTCCCTATGCAAGCGCAGTGGGATGTCTCATGTATGATATAGTTTGCACTAGGCCAGATTTGGCGCAAGCCATTAGTGTGGTTAGCAAGTATATGGCGAATCCGGGTAAACAGCATTGGGAAGCAGTTAAGTGGGTTCTTAGATACTTGAAGGGCACTATGGATTATGGCATCATGTTTGGAGGTAAGAGTGAGGAGCTTTCTGTTGTGGGATATGTTGATTTAGATTATGCGGGTGACTTGGATCGGAGGAGGTCGACTACGGGATATGCATTTACTCTTGCAGGTGGTCCTATATGTTGGTGGTCTATGATTCAGGCCATCATTGCATTATCTACAACGGAAGCGGATTACATGGCAGCGGTTGAAGCTGCAAAGGAAGCCTTATGGCTTCGGGGTTTAGTCAACGAATTGGGCATTCAGCAAGGTGGAGTGAAGTTGCTTTGTGACAGTCAAAGCGCGATTTTTCTAGCAAAGAATCATATTTATCATCAACGGACGAAGCATATTGATGTTCGGTTTCACAAGATTCGGGAGTTGATTGATATGGGTGAGGTTGTGTTAGAGAAGGTTCACACTACGGAGAATGCTGCTGATATGTTGACGAAGCCGGTTACTACTGACAAGTTCAAGCATTGCTTGGATTTGTTACACATCTCTAGCTGTTAGAGATAGGGCGGTTCGAGCTGATTTCTTGTATCTTCTGTTGGGTTGGGTGAATACTCGCCAAGGTGGAGATTGTAGGATGGTGGCTCGTTTCCTGTTGGCTGGACTGCTGCTGCCGAGGCAGGCGCCCCACCTGGGCTGAGGCGGGCGCATAGGAGGCAGTGGCTGTGGCCGTAGAGTGCAGCCTTGAGGCGTCCGCATGGCCTTTATCGAGGCGGGCACATCGCGTCCAGTAGCTTAGCCGTGGCGTGGCTTCTTCCGGGGCGGGCGCCTGGGTTGTCTTGAGGCGGGCGCCTCAAGGTGACGGGGGGTTTTGGGCTTGACGGGCTTCTATGTATTTTTTAGTCCTGTTTTGGCTAGGTTTTGTGCTATATATATATTGCTGTAACCTTATGTAAACAAGATGAGACATTGCACATAATACAAAGAGGCATAGTTCAAAACCCCAATCGATTTACATCTCTTTCTCTTTCGATTTCTCAATTGATTGTTTTGTGTGCTCTTAGTTATTGTTCATAGCTTCCGCTGCGATTGCACAACACTTCCCGTAAATACCGCTTCGGGGCATCTACCATGCAATGGCACAGAAGGGGACCTATTGATGATATAGGCGACAGTAATCACTGCCTATCCCCAAAATCGTTTGGAGAGACCAGAGGTCTCATGCATAGCCCTAACTCTTTCCAAAAGAGTTCTATTCATACGCTCGGCAACGCCATTTTGTTGTGGGTTATAAGGCACAGTTTTGTGCCTACCGATACCATTCAAATCACAAAATTCATCAAATTCATGATTACAAAATTCTAATCCATTATCTGAGCATTTTGATTTTCTTATCAGTTTGATTTTCAATAAAAATTTTCCAATTTTTAATTCAAACAAATCAGATTTATATCTCATTAAGAAAATTCAGACTTTTCGTGAAAAGTCATCGATAATAAATAAGAAATACCGGTTTCCATCTTGAATGGGCACACTAGCGGGTCCCCATACATCAACACGTATGTAGTCAAGGAATTTTTTACTTGAATGCTTACCGAGGGAAGGGGGAGGAAAACTCACCTTATGATATTTGCTCTTCACACAAGTATCACAAAAAGGCACATCAGATTTTTTTTTTTTTTAAAAAAACTCCAGTTTTATGCAAAATTTCTAAGTCTTTATTACTTATGTGTCCTAGCCTCTTATGCCATAAACTTGTTTTATCCTCTTTAATGATATTAGCACAAATAACAGAACGAGATATAGGCAAAGCTGAGTAAACATACAAATTTTGACCTTTTTCACATTTAGCAATCACCAAAGATCCCTTTAGTATTTTCATAACACCCTTTCCCCATTTTCCTTCCAAATCATCATCCTCCAAAGAAGCACAGGAAATCAAGTTACTACACAATTCGGGCACATGTATTACATTTTTCAAAGTTAAAACATAACCAGAATTACATTTCAAATCAATAACTAATACCAATTATTTAACACTTTTTCTCATTTGCTAAGAAAACGGAGGCAACATTAACTTCTTGGTAAGTAGAGAAAAGAGTTTTCAATGGTATCATATGATATGTGTCATATGATATGTGCAACCAAAATCTATAAGCCATTCACTAGCACATGCAGAATACACATAATTCACAACATTATCACATGAATCAATCACCATAAACACATCAACGGAAGCATCACTACTCAAAGCTAAGTTGCAGTCAATTTGGTTGTGTTTTTGATTTTTCTTAGGATTAGGACAATCTTTCCTAAAGTGTCCTACTTCCCCACAATTGTAACAAGTTTTATGCCTTTGTTTGGAGTTCGACCTACTTGGACTTCTCCCATTCTTTTTGTCCGAATTTTGATTTTGATTTTGATGAGGTTTTCCATTGTGCCTATGTTTGGTTCTACCTCTAACCATATTAACTTCACTTGTACCACTAGACTTCCCTTTATTATTGGCTTTTAAATCTAACTATTTACTCTTTAAACCGTTAATCACCGTATCAAGCCTAACTTGGTCTCTACCATATTTGATAGCAGATTTAACATCAGAGTATGAATCAGGTATAACATTTAAAAGGACAATTGAAGTGTAGTTATCAATGTGTTCATCTCCCGTTTGTTTTATATCTTGAATTAATTTGGTAAAATCATCAATGTTGTCCTCAATATCTTTGTTTAAATCTAACTTGAAACTAAAAAACTTTTCTAAAAGATAGGTTTTATTAGACAAGTTCTTATCAAAATAAATTGATTCCAATTTAGCCCAAAGATCTCTAGCATGCGCTTGTTTACCACATTTTCGAATAACAGCTCCGGACAAGTTCAAGATAATAGACGAGTAAGTTTTTTCTTTAATCAAAATTCCTTTCATCTTTTGTTACCATATAGAAAAATCAGATTTTCCGTTAAACGGTTCAAATTGTAATTCGAGGTAGACATTATCAAAATACAATTAACGTTTATGAAAATCACAGATTTAAGCACATAGTCAACACAAAGCAAGCAAATAATTTCTAGCAGGCATAAAATTCTCAACGGGAGTAATTCACAAGCAGTACAACAGCATGTATATGCTAACAAAAATACCAAATCAGAACTGCAGTTCGGATTGAAGGTAGCTCACAAAAACTTCCTGGGTTATTTCAACTGTGGCTCTGATGCCACTGTAGTGTTACAGGAGTAATGAACCTTACCAAGGGAAGCATAATAGGAGCTGAGCTGCAAAACAATGTTAGGAAGAAACAGAGAAAGTAGCATATGTTCAACAACAATAATAGACAGTACCACAGAAAGAAACTGAGTTACATCGATCAATAGCATAAGCTTTGATTCGGCTCAGATCCCACACACAACAATTATACACCGAGTATAATTGTTCAGTCCAACCAATAGTTCGTTCCAAGGTTTCAATACTCGTCAATGGCCAAGTCTTCCAACAAACCCAAACCCGAAACACCCTCTCACAGAATAATCTCACACAGACTCAAACACACACCAAGTACCAGTGTATCCCTTCACAGAAAACCCAACTCACAGATTTCGCACAGAGCAAGGATGAAGAAGAGAGAGTTTGAGAGAGAGAGAGAGAGAGAGAGAGAGAGAGAGAGAGAGAGAGAGAGAGATCGCTATTCAGAACCGTCCTTGAATGGGAGAAGGGGGACGATATTTATAGGCTGGAATAGATAAGGATTGAAGAATCCTTATCGAGCCAAACGACAACTGCAGCATCACCGAAATAGCAGCAAGGGAGAAGGGCGAAGTCAGCTGAGCGAAGAAGCAGGGATACCAAATTAGGGCGCAAAGTGAAAACCCCTAATTTGATCGGCCGACGATGAAGAGAGGGGAGTGAAGTACCATCTAAAATCATGAAATCATCATTTCATTTATTACCGTTGAATACACGATTTGATAAATAAAAGTGGTACAAAGTGATTTTGGTCTCTCAAGTCACCACTTAATATAGACCCAAACAGGCGCACACACCCACACCCACACCCACACCCACACATATAGAGTAGTATACATATACTTCCTCCGTAATAATAATACTGATAATTTTATTTGAATAATCAAAGATTTAATAACCTATTTTCATTTAATTAATATTTCATTACCTACTCTTCTTATTTGGTTGGTTTTGGTCCTCTAGTCTCTCCATTTTTTTATTGATAATTTTGGATATTCAATAATTTAAACAATTTGGGACAAACAAAAAAAGGACAAAGTGAAATATCTTTATAGAGTGTATATTAGAGAAAATATTCAAAATTTGGGGTGAGTGAACATTGGTTCCAAGATCTTGATCTTGCTTGTTCTTGCAGGTACAAAGCATTTTTTCCTATGTAGGCCCAGGAGATTTTCTCAAGAACGACATTCGCGTAAAGTCCGATCTCGACGGCCTTGGAGCTCTCGGTGATACCGGTTGGTACTGCATTCGCGCAATCTTATGGGCAGCCAACTACCAACTACCCAAAACTGTAACAGCAGTTCGCAGCCCCGAATTCAACGAATCAGGTGTCATTCTCTCATGTGGTGCAACTCTTTCTTGGGAGGAAGGAAAAACAGCCAACTTTTACTGTTCTTTTCTCACAAATCTAACCCAAGACATAACCGTTCTAGGAACAAAAGGAAATCTGCACGTTCACGACTTTGTTATCCCTTTTCAGGAAAATACTGGTCCGTTTCACGCAGTTTCGAATTCCAAATGGGCAGAGCTTTCTATTGGATGTGAACCTACTCCGAGTGAGAATGTTGTTGCTACGGATCTTCCTCAGGAAGCTCTAATGGTTACTGAGTTTGCGCGTTTGGTTGGGAATATAGAGAGGAATGGGGAGAAGCCTGATGGAAAGTGGCCCGTGTTGAGCAGAAAGACGCAAGTTGTGATTGATGCGGTTATGGAATCTATTAAGAGGGGGTTTGAAGCTGTTGAGGTTGTTTATTAGTTTAGGCCTTTTGTAGGCCTAGTTTGGTTGGTTGTTTTACTACAAACTTGTCTGCTGCTGTTGTTGTTGTTGCAACTTTGTTGTCTGCAGATTTAGGTGTTATGTAAGCTTTGATATTCTACTTGCATTAATAAAGACGGGTTCGAATATACATTTGCTCATTGGTGTTTACTCTGTTTAATGCCAGATTTGTTTCCAGCAGTTTGCCTATGTGTATATAGTGTGTAACTGTGTTTGGCAACTCCTTGTGCTAAAGGGAAGCAATCTAAAACCCTATTCCAGCACTGCAGCCATCGGTCACGATTTAGATTACCCGTCAAGATTTAGGCTACAACACCACATCCATAAGCTTGATGGGTCCTATGGACAATGATTGGTTCAAAGATTAAAATCGTTTGGGACAAATTCAAACACAACGGATTTAATTTTTTTTTTTTTTTTTTTTTTAATGTGGCATTAATAATTGGCCAAAACATGTGGGAGATGAACAATTCAGATGTTTATGAATACCCAAAACAAAAGGAAACATATATAACAAGGTTTTATTTTTTTGGAGAATACAATTACAAGAATGGGTAATTAATAACCAACAAATGGAGAAGTTATTACGGGTCACAATTAATTTGATGCTACATAGAAAAATGTTGCACAGGAAACTGACCGGGGTAGTGACGGCGGCCAGACCGGACGAACACGCTCCACGAGGTCCGAAATAATATGAGACCTACAAGACAAAACACCGTTAGGGGTGGGGGGCTTTTCCCCCCAAAACCCTCCGACGTGAGAATCATCAATCCAGCTCACAACATATGTAACACATTTCTAGAGAGAGAGAGAGAGAGAGAGAGAGAGAGGAGAGAGAAAGATCATAAAACACACCTACCTCTCTAAATGGAAGGAGGGAGTATTTATAGGCTATGCCAAAGGTGACATCATCATCCATGTCATTTTCACTCGCCATGTGTCACGCCTGCAACGGAGGGGAGTCTAACAAAAGACTTAACATATAACATACAACATTTATCATACGACATATAACTTACACATATAACATTTATCATACGACATATTACTTACACATATAACATTTATCATACGACATATAACTTACACATATACATTTATCATACGACATATAACTTACATCGTGACTAGACCAATCATACGATAACCAACTTTGACGAGATCCTCACGACACATGGGCACCTATAGTCCATATTTGGACTTGGGCCGGGCCAATATTTATAGGGCACAATATTTTGTTATGGTATATCAGAAGCCCCCGACCCCATAGCTCGATTATTCATGATCGAGCTGAGGAGTAAAATAGCATACATAACAAAATATAGCTTATCACACCGAGTCAACTTCCCTGATACAAAACATAAATCTGTTCCTTGATCTTTCTCCATCACTTTTATTACTGGCTTCTCATTTTACTTTGACTTTTTGCATTTTCTTTTTCCCATTTCATTTCACGACTTTCCAATTTTCGATCATTTTTGTAAATTTTCGACTGGTAAATATGACATTTGAGCTAGGCGATTTTTCATTTTGACAATTTGGCCCTCTTGACAATAACTTTTACGTTTAATTTGGGTCTGTATCAAAATAATTTACTTTCTGTCTTTTAACTTCGCTTTTCGCTCTTTGGCTTGACTGGCATTACTTTACTTTCTTAATCTTGCTTTGAATTTTCACTTTTTACGCTTTATTATCATTCTACCTTTAATTTTCACTTTATACGCCTACTGCATTTTGCTTCAATAGTTTGTCTTTTTTGCTTCGATAGCTTATCAAAGATTTACTTTACGACCTTTATCTCTATATACACACTACTCCCTTCAAAAGAGTGAGGCTTGTCTTTAGGCAGCCTCACTCCCTAGCTATGATTCTTGCCACCTTTCTTTACTTACTCTCGACGGCGACTTACTCGTATGCCACGGTAAAAACCTTACTTGGTCTAAACCTCGCGGCCAAACCTCGTTTGGCCACACTTGGCTAAAAACCCCACTAATCAAAGCCTAAGAATGCGCCAATCACAAACGTGCTAACTAAAAACGCGACAATCACAAACGTGCTAACTAAAAATGCGACAATCACAAACGCGCTAACTAAAAACGCGACAATCACAAACACGACAATCACAAACGCGCTAACTAAAAACGCGACAAACGTAAAACGCGCTAACTAAAAACGCGACAATCACAAACGCGCTAACTAAAAACGCGACAATCACAAACGTGCTAACTAAAAACGCGACAATCACAAACGCGCTAACAAAAAACGCGACAATCACAAACGCGCTAACTAAAAATGCGACAATCACAAAACAACAACAACAACAACAACAACAACAACAAAGCCTTAGTCCCAAAATAATTTGGGGTCGGCTAACATGAATCCTCATATGTCATCGTGATAAAAGGTTGTTGAAAAAAAAAAAAAATAAAATATATATATATAAATAAATAAATAAATAAATAAATAAATAATAAATAATAAATAAATAAATAAAAACATACAAATAAAAAATAAAATACAAAAAATAAAAAATAAAAATAAAAAATAAAAAAAAAAAAAAAAAAATAAAAATAAAAAAAATAAAAAAATCAACCCCCCCACATGAATTTTTGCCCTCCACTCCGGCCTCTTCAACGCCATACTTTCATCCACTCCAAGTAAACTCATATCATTTTCAATTACTCTAATCCAAGTTTGTTTGGGTCTTTCCCTACCCCTTGCCATTTTATAATTTCTCCACTGTTCCGGCCTCCTAACCGGTGCATTACTCGGTCTCCTTCTCACATGTCCAAATCTCCTTAGACGATTTTTCCTCATTTTATCCTCAATGGGCGCAACTCTTACTTTACCTCTGATCACCTCATTCCCCAATCGATCCTTTCTTGTATGACCGCACATCCATCGAAGCATACGCATCTCCGCCACATTCATCTTATGCACGTGACACTGTTTCACGGCCCAACGTTCGGTGCCGTAAAGCAATGCCGGCCTAATTGCCGTGCGCTAACTAAAACGCGACAATCACAAACGCGCTAACTAAAAACGCGACAATCACAAACGCGCTAACTAAAACCGCGAAAATCACAAACGCGCTAACTAAAAACGCGACAATCACAAACGCTAACTAAAAACGCGACAATCACAAACGCGTTAACTATAAACGCGACAATCACAAACGCGCTAACTAAAAACGCGACAAATATAAAACGCGCTAACTAAAACGCGACAATCACAAACACGCTAACTAAAAACGCGACAATCACAAACGCGCTAACTAAAAACGCGACAATCACAAACGCGCTAACTAAAAACGCGACAATCACAAACGCGCTAACTAAAACCGCGCTACTCAAAACTGCGCTACTCGAACCGCGCTTACTAAAAATGCTAATCAAACCTGCGCGAACAACGCGCTACTCAACATGGACTTTCTGTGCCTGGCCTCTCCCAGGACTTTCTAGGTGCCTGGGTCCTCTCCAGCCTGGCCGCGCCCGGTCCCTCCCTGTGTCGCAAAGGCTGGTGCTGGGTCCCTCCCAGTCGCGGGAGCTTCGCCACTCAGGCTAGGAGCTTCGCCACTCAGGCTAGGCTAGGTCATATGAGCTTCGCCACTGTGCTGAATGGGAGCTTCGCCAGCTGTGCTGTGCTAGATCACATGAGCTTCGCCACTCAGGCTAGGCTGGGAGCATCGCCACTCAGGCTAGGCTTCTGTGCCCGTAAAAAAGTCGGGACTTTCTAGACGCCTGGGTCCCTCCCCAGGTCGCCGCGCCTGGGTCCAACCCCAGGTCGCAAGGTTTGGTGCCTGGGGCCCCAGGTCACCTCCCCTTATTAGACGCCTGGGTCCCTCCCCAGGTTTCCGCACCTGGGTCCTTTCCCAGGTCGCAAGGTTTGGTGCATGGGTCCCTCCCCAGGTCACCTCCCTGGTCGCCGGGACTTACTCGGCCAAGTATGGCGCTGGGACCTACCCAGTCAAGTATGGCGCTGGGACCTACTCAGTCAAGTAAAAAACTTTTCAAAAACTTTTCAAAAACTATGGCATCTCGCCAAACTTTAATTTTTCAAAAACTTAGGCATCTCGCCAAACTTTAATTTTTCAAAAACTTTTCAAAAACTTAGGCATCTCGCCAAACTTTAATTTTTCAAAAACTTTTCAAAAAACTTAGGCATCTCGCCAAACTTTAATCAAAAACTTTTCAAAAACTTAGGCATCTCACCAAACTTTAATTTTTCAAAAACTTTTCAAAAACTTAGGCATCTCGCCAAACTTTAATTTTTCAAAAACTTTTCAAAAACTTAGTTTTGCCGGGTTTGGCGCCCAACATCCCCAGGTCGCCTCCCCCTCTTCAAGCTTTAGCGGCAACTTTCTTTATCAACTTTGTCGCAGCTTTATCAACTTTGGGGCAGCTTTATCAACTGTGGGGCAGCTTTATCAACTTTGTCACATAAGCAGTTCGGGATGCGAGCCCTTTGCAGTTAGGGATGCGAGCCTATCATTCGCAGTTCGGGATGCTAGCCCATCATTCACAGTTCGGGATGCTAGCCCATCATATGCGTTATCGTTTTCTTTATCAAATAAGCAGTTCGGGATGCGAGCCCCTCTGTCAGCAACTCGAGCTTTATCTTCCGACAAAATAACTTGGCCGACTTTGTCACACTTGACAGAGTACCTGCCAAAAACACAAGGTTGTCATTTGCAAATCTAGTAAACACTTTCTTTTTATTTAACACAGCAAGCAAACATTACGTAACTATTACATGAATGAGAGAAATAATGAATTACAGATATCTTTCTCATTTTACTGAGTTCATTCATTTCAAGCATATTATCATAACTATCATTTTTCAGTATTCATCATTTCCAGATCTCAAATATGTAGCAGGTTAACGTACTTATATACCATGATACTTTCATTTCCACGTACGATATTAGCATAACTTTTCTTAATTCTGACGCAATTTTGCACATAAACACCTCGCATAAGATTCACGCATTTTATTTCATGGAACATTTCTTTTTCCGGTGTTACAATTCTTTCATACTTATTTCAATCGAAATGTATTATTTTACTAATTGATAACTTCTCCAAGTTACACAGTTACACAAAGACATCACTTTAACAAATTGACATGAAGCATAATGCAAGATAATGCTAATCCACATTCGTTCATACTTAGCAACCTATATTTCATGTTTCATGATCCAAAGAACATATTGGGGTATCATATAAATCTGGCAGATAATCACGAATTTTCATTTGTTGTAATACTGTCGTTACTATTTTCTTTCTTTGAGCATACAATCTTGTTCAACCGCATTTATACCATCATTTTGACAAAACATGCTTTTCCAGCAAGTTGTAGTTTTGCTAATCAAGTCGATTAATTTTCACAACTCATCCTTCTAAGCATTTAAATCAAAGCATACTTACGGAACATACTCCGAGAAGGCATGCAACTCGCTATTTCTTAACCAAGAATACATCATTAAAAAACATAAGGGTGATACTGGCAAACTATCTTGAATTAATCATAAATTTTCATCCGTTGCCCTACGCTTCTTTCTATTTATTTTACATTAAACTTTTAATTACCAAAATATCACTTCAAACCAAACTTTAATTATTTCGCGGAGCTTGTTCCCGCTAGATTGTAACCATTCATGCTCAAGTTTCTATACCTCATTATGTTTTGTTGGGAACATCAAATAGACAAGTAATGAACTAAACCGATTTATCTTGTCAAGTTAGCATGGTAAATAGAGAGCATTTTTAACTTTGCCATGTAACGGGTTTCAAAGCATATCATCCTATTCTCACATAACGGGTCCATATAAAAAATAATCTAGCATGAATATAAAAGATGGGAAGAGACGACCTGATGGAGATTAACGATACTTTTGACGAATTCCGTTGAAAACTTAACGGAGACTTTAACGACAGCTCGTTGATGCAGATTTCCAACTTCAAAGCCAACGCACCAAGCAAAGACCCACGCTTGTTCTTTCCAATATTACAATTTGTGGCTGAGGAACAAACTTATTTGACTTTCTCAACCCACTTCTCCTGAGACCAACTCTCAGCCCAAAAAATAACAATACCTTTTCTTTTCAACATATACTTTCTCTTTATTTTCCCTTCATTTTTCTCGCACAGATCTCAAAGCTTCCAGAAACTGCCCACTTTCATCTTTCCTCTTTCCTATACCCTACTCTCTCAATTCCATCCAAGGAAATCACTAATTCCACTTTCTATAACTTCAGTTTCACCAAGGATGGGGACAAAGAAAAAGGAGCTCGATTTAGCTTTGGCCGGCTCGGTTGTTCCCGGCGACAATCCTTCTCCCGGCGACCCCCAAGCCGCAACTCCCACTCCACCTAGCTCCCAACGACCTTCCCTAACTCAGAACAGACACGGCGACAACCTAGGTCGCACCCTACTCATGGCGACAATCCTAGCTCCAGCGGCATCCCTCAACGGCAACAACCTCCCAATGGTGACAAAGACAACGGTGACATCTTCTTCTGGCAACAAACTCTCCCCACGGCGACATCACCAAACAAGGGCAACAACTCTGAACGGCGACCACCAACGCTGGTGCTCCTACCGGCGACAATCAACCGGCGGCTACTCCTTAATCCGCGACAACTTCCCCCAACTGTGACATCTAGGCAATTCGATTCCCGCCACACGACGCCCAAATGGCCCTGGAATTTTCATCTTCCCGCTCCCTGGCAACAACAACGAAACGACGACAACTCAGAACTACCGCCACCGTCGGCAACAAACAGACTGGCGATAATCATCCCCAACGAGATACGCTGTGAGTCTTCCTTATTTCCCAATTTTTGCAATTTTCAATTTCCGCCATTTCAATCTCTGCAACCTGGCTCTTGGCGAGAATTAATCTTTGCGACTTTGGACTTTATACCTTCCGATTTCACCTTAGCGACTTCTTGTTTTCCTTTTTCTCGCTCCATCAGTTCACCGTTCTCGCCACTCTCCAATTTCGATTTCCCCTGTGCGACATCTTTCTTATTTGCGACTTCTGTTCTTTCAACCGAACTGGCGAGATGATGGCGGCGAGAAGGATGGCCTTTACAATCTTATCCAGATAACGTTGCTAACCAATCGACACGTGTTGGATAAGGCTACTCTCCCGTCGACACGTATCTCCGATTTACTGTTCATCACTGTTCACATTTTCAATTTTTCAACTTTTCAATTTTTCTCTCTGTTCTTCCCTTCCCCTTCTTTCCAACAAACAAAAATGGCACTTATCTCCGGCGATCTAGCCTTCCGGTGATTGATATCTTCTTAGATCTGCCCCTCCTCTTTTGCCTCTTCTTCCTATGGAGCTACCAGCCTCAGCTCTTAGCCCTTTGCCCAGAAAAAACGAAAATGTTGATTTCCAACTTCCGGCTAACTCCGGCGAACTCCGACTGCTGCTACCCCTACTGCACTCTAGATTTGATACCTTTGGCTCCTCTAGTCAGTCCCGGCAACGGAACCAACTGATGCTACATAGAAAAATGTGGCACAGGAAACTGACCAGGGTAGTGACGGCGGTCGGACCGGACGAACACGCTCCACGAGGTCCGAAATAATATGGGACCTACAAGACAAAACACCGTTAGGGGTGGGGTCTTTTTCCCCCCAAAATCCTCCGGCGTGAGAATCATCAATCCACAACATATGTAACACATTTAGAGAGAGAGAGAGAGAGGAGAGAGAAAGATCATAAAACACACATACCTCTCTAAATGGAAGGAGGGAGTATTTATAGGCCATGCCAAAGGTGACATCATCATCCATGTCATTCTCACTCGCCACGTGTCACGCCTGTAACGGAGGGGAGTCTAACAAAAGACTCAACATATAACATACAACATTTATCATACGACATATAACTTACACATATAACATTTATCATACGACATATTACTTACACATATACTCCCTCCGCCCCAGCTCACTTAAGAAAAATTGACTTTTTTGTCAACTTTGAGTTGCTTTGACCAAGATTTTATAAAAAAATTGTGATGCTAATAAAGATTTAAAAATTAAAAAAATGATTCACTATTAAAATACTTTCAATAAAAAAATTCAAATTTTTGTTAAGATTATCAAATTTTCTATAAAGTTTTAGTCAAAGTTATCAAAAGTTGACAAAAAAAGTCAATTTTTCTTAAGTGAGCTGGGACGGAGGGAGTAACATTTATCATACGACATATAACTTACACATATAACATTTAACATACGAAATATAACTTACACATATACATTTATCATACGACATATAACTTACACCGTGACTAGACCAATCATACGATAACCAACTTTGACGAGATCTTCACGACACATAGACCCCTATAGTCCATATTTGAACTTGGGCCGGCTCAATATTTATAGGGCACAATATCTTGTTATGGTATATCATAATTAAATAACAATTATTTAAAGTAATAAATAAAATCATGAATATTATTAACTTCAATTTTAACATTGTGGCATGTCTGGAGGTGGAGGCAACATTTTTGTGTCGGCTTGCTTCCTGTTCCTTACTATGAACACCATCTCCATTCCCCAACTTATATTATTAACTTATATGAATGGTCTGCTGAAGAGGAGGGTCAACAAGATTATACTTCAAAGGATCCTTCTCTTTGTCAAAATTACCCTTTTTTAAACCAAAAATTTACTTATATTACAAAAAAGATTAAATATTACTTGTGTTGATATCATTAATAGCATTAATATTCTATTATAAATATAAATATAAATTATATTTATATAATGAAATAATTGACAATAATATATATATTAATTATAATAAATATTGACTTTTTTTTTTTACTATAGGTAAAATGGTGTAAAGTTATACGTTAATAATTGACGGTGTTAGGTGATATAGAGAAGAAAGGGGATTTTTTTTTTTAAATATAGCTTTTTAAAAATTTATATACCAAAATAACATTTTCAAAAACTTAAATACCAAAGTAGCACTTTTCACTTTAAATCCGGAATTGGTAATTCCGGATTATGAATTCCGGAATTAACAATTCCGGATTTGTTTTTTTTTTTTTCCAAAATTGAATTTTCGAAAATAATATTTCCGTTAATATGAACTTAGCATCCATGTTTCGATGATTTTGGCTAATTTTAGTTGCCAAGCAAGAATGAGGACCCTTGTATTTGGTAATTTCTCAATACCCGGCATTCTTCAAACTCACATTCACATAAAAATTGCACGGAAAATCTTTCACCAAACACTCAATAGTCCACTTTCGGGTTGTGCTTCGTTTTACCTTGAAGCGCAGATTTTTCTTAATATGAAACAACTTCATTTTATGCTGCACCTCTGACTTCTTTGAAAATCGAATACCTTTGGCAATGTCATGATGTTCTGCATTCCATTCCGCAAAGTCATATTGGTTATCATCATATATCTCCGATCCTTCTCCAATATCACGATAAAATTGATACCCGACTCTCTCATGCACATGATGTTGTGGTTCTTCGTAAGCAACCAAATGTAACGCCAAATCTTCTCCCTCATTCTCGCTAACATCAGTAGGACTACTGCAATCATCATATCCATCGTCACGATCTCCATTTAGAAGCAACCCAATATTTTCTTCATAATCTGAATCATTATCATCATCATTATACAATTTCTCACCCTCACCCTCACCCCCTCCCTCTTCCTCTCTCTCTTCCTCCCCCTCTTCCTCTTCCTCTTCTTCTCCCTCTTCCTCTTCCACATATGTTTGTGTACTTGTTCCAGCATCCCTCTGACTATAGCAGCTTAAAGAACCCATCTGGAAGGTATCCATGTCATTAACATACTCATTTTGATATGGCTCCTCATGCGTTTCAAACTCCTCAACATTCACATTATCAACTAAATTTATCTTAACATACAATTGTAAGCTACTCAACCCACCAAACTGAGCAGAAACATCAAACATGACTTCCATACCCATATCATTGTCGATTACAAATGGAATGTAGCTTGCAATCCCAGGAGCGACAAGATAAGGATATCTACATGTAACTTGCAACTGAACAATAGCTCGATCTACCCCAATTTTCTTAGCTAACTTTTTAATCAACTTCTTGTAACTCCGCCGAGTTTTAGTCCTAAGTGCACATTTTGGTCCCCTTTCAAAATGTTCACCTTCAAACGGGTGTTCATCATTTCCTCCCCAATAACACATGAAAATAAGTGGAACTCCAGCCATATTTATTCCTAAAAATTGAAAAAAAAATTATAAAAAATCTAATTTAACAATATCACTACATTCACAAAAAAATTCAAATAAATACTAAATTTAAATTTCAAACAAAAAATAAGAGGATTAAATGTACCTTCTTAATCACCTCTCTTCTCTTCTTCTTGAACTTCTTAATCAACTTCTTGAATTTTTGAATTTTTTTGAAAAAAATTCACATACTCTCCTCTTCTTCTTCCTTCTTTTCTCCTTCTTCTTCACTGAATTTTTATTATGCTTGATTTGTTTACAGATTTGCCGGGGAAGATGGGTTTTGTAAAGCAAATCCGGAATTAGCATTTCCGGATTTGAATTTTTCAAAAAAAAAAAAAACATTACTTAATTCAATTCAGTTAAATTTAGTATTAAAAAAAATAATAATTTAAAATCCGGTGTTATCAATTCCGGATTACACCAAGAGCGATCGCCCCCACAAACGTGCGATCGCTCTCTATTTTTTTCAGAAAATATTATTTTGCTCATTTAATCAGCTTTGGAAAAAAAAAAGGAATCCGGAATTGGTAACGCCGGAATACACTAGGAGCGATCGCTCTATTATCACGCGCGATCGCCCCCTATTTACGAAAATATAATTTTGGGAAATTCAGTTTGAAAAAAAAAAAAAAAAAAACAATTCCGGAATTGGTAATTCCGGAATTCATAATCCGGAATTACCAATTCCGGATTTCAAGTGAAAAGTGCTAGTTTGGTACTTAAATTTTTTATAATGTTATTTTGATATATAAATTTTTAAAAAGCTATATTTTAAAAAAAAAAATAACTAAAGAAAGGGGCCTATGACTTTTATTTTGAAAGCCAGAAAGGTTGTTAAAAGAGAAGAGCTCTCGAGTTCGTCATCGAATCTGGCTGCTCGTGAACAAATCAAAACTCGTTTTAATCTGCGTTCGAACAGTCAAATTGGGATCGAGCTTGATAAAAGCTAGAACTCATAAATTTATAAACGAGCACTAACTCAAAATACTAAAGTTCCACTCATTTACAATTTTAAAAGGCACCATCGTGGCCGGTCTAACTATTGCCTACACACAAATAATTCCTATCACACTACCTATTCCCAAAACACGTTAATATTATACTCCCTCCGTCCCACAATACTTGACACACATTTCTATTTTGGGCGTCCCACTGATAAGTCACACTTCCTAAAATGGCAAAGAATCTTTACTATTCCCTCCACTCATTCTCTCTCCTACATTATTTTAATACTCACAACACCATTATAATTTACTATTCTCTCCACTCATTCTCTCTCCTACTTAACTATCTACACTCATAACACATCAACCTTTTTACTTTTTCCTTAATTCCCGTGCGGAACAGTAACTGTGTCAAGTATTACGGGACGGAGGGAGTATAATTTTTGCACATGATGATTTTTTTTACAATTTCAAATAGGACGAATGGAATATTAATTATTACTTTCTTAAACTCATTTATCTTGGTTACATTTGATTTTTTTCTCTACTCAAGTGACTTTTGACCATGCATATTGATACTGCAAGAATCGTGCTGAATCAATCTCTGTCCAATTAGCAAGATAGATCTCCTGGCTTTTGACCTGAAAACAGAACCCACGACTAGCCGGAATGATCTCCGGCGAAAACCCTCGGGCGTGAGAGTAAGTATGGAGTATTTGAGAGCTTATAAAATATAATGAACAATGTATTCAGAATATTAAATAGCAATTACCTTGAAACGGTTAATATTGTCATGTATTTATAGTTGTTGATGAGAGTTATAATTGTGGTAGGATTGCATGAAATCCCTATAATCACGGATCAGATTTGTATGAGATATCGTGTCCATAAATAACTCATGTTTTGTAGGAATCTTGTTAAGAGAAGAATTGTAAATACACCTTGACTTTGTAGGTCGACGTATTCTCGTAGGTCGAGGTCACCTGTTTGGATCTGGGTCGACCTGACTGATTGATAGGATCATATCCGAATAGAATCTAGATCGTATGTCGGACGATAGCTAGGTCAGGACCACGTAGGTCGGACAATGAGCTAGGTCGACTGATCTTTGACGACAAGCCTTGGGCCTTGTAATAGTTGGGCCTAGCCCACTGAGAATGTGGTGGCAGTAATATATATACGACTGGGCTCGATCGTTGGGCCTAGCCCGTCACTTTTATTCCGTTCAATGGCCCCCAACTTTCTAAGTTGACTTTGTCGACCAGGAAGTTAAAAGATTTTTGATGAACTTTGAAGTAGGTCACAGGTCGATGATCGGACTACTTGTTGGTTGAATGATAGTGACGTGGCTCAATCTGGACCACTAATTGTTCGGACGGTTGGATCCGTTGAAACGCCAAAATCCCGTAATGATTATCCATTTGACGCTTGGACAACCGCCTTGGGAACCGTTTGCCGCATTAATTGTGAGGGAACTGTTTGAAACTTTCCCTTTTCCATCTCAATTAAAGAAAAATATAAATAGCAAAAACCTTTTCCCTTTCGAATTTTTACCATCCCTGAGCTTTGAATATTCCCAGCAAGAGCAGCGACGCAGCAATCGGTGTCTTCAACATAGTCGAGCCTTCGTCTGTTGTAGCAAAACCCTTCTTCGTCAAAATTGATTAAGGTACTCCTCTTATATCCTTGCTTTTAGGTTTAATTTTTACTTTTTCCTTCAATTCCGCCATGGCTAGGACCTTTAGTAGTGAGCCTGGAGCTTGGTATGGTTATTGCGTTGTGAACCGTAGGGTATATAAATGTCTAGGTGGAATGTGGAAGGAGATATCCATTGAGGAGTGTGTTAACATTCTGACTAGGTGGGGTTTGCAATTTAGAGAACTTGAGCTTCCTGTAGGAGACGAATTAGGCGATTTGACTGTTGATGACCCAAGAATTGTTAGTTTCCACCTTTTTCATGAACTACTAGATCATTTGGTGTTGTGTTACATTAGGGGACCACAAAAACCTTCTTTTATTAGGAATAGTAAAGGCTTTCCAGGGCAATCTAGGTCGCCCCTAAGTAGGTCGCATGAGTCTGTATCTAGGACTGATTCCCCTGTTTCTTCTTCTTCAGATATGTCAACCCAGGCATCAGTGAGCTCTTCCTCGGGCGGGATTATGGATGCTTTTTGCTCGACTATTGCACCAGGTCGCAATGAGAGGGGGTATGTGGTCCCTAAGCCAGAAACTGAGAAGAAGGGAGCTGATTCAAGGATGGAGCTCCTTTACAGCTTTTTTTTAAGTAAACAAGAAGGATTACCAACTTACTCATGTCACTGCTAGAGAGAAGAAGGCTCATGGGTGGGAGCATTGGGCATTGGACCCCACAAGAGTGGCTTTCTTTGATGGTCAGTTCGAAGCTGGACTAAGGCTCCCACTTGATCCGTTTATTTGCGAGTTCTTAGAGTGTACTAATGCTGTTCTGATGCAGATATGAGCTAACTCCTGCAGGGTGCTAGTGTGCTTTGCCATGGTGTGTAGGTTTATAGGATATGAGCCCTGCATGAAGGCTTTCAGTGAGTTTTTCAAGGTGGTTTATGATAAGAGGACTTTAGGATACAGTACCCCCGCTAGGACTAAGGCCCCCAAGTTGTTTCTCAAACTTTGCACGATAAGGTGCAAATTTAGGCCTTGGAACACCCACGTGATCTTGGTCGAGAGTCGATGCAGTGCAGAGATTCCCTTTGCCTAATGATGAATCAAGCTCCCTGGCTTAGGAGGAGTATTGGGCCCCGGATTAGTGCAAGGAGGCGGGCGAGAGGTTGAGGAGTTGATAGTGCGAGTAGAGGGCCCCGATTAGGCGTTTGGGGAGGGTTTGTTAGAGGGAGCAATAAGAACAACTTCATACATTTGGGATGTTGTTGGGAGATGAAGAGGTGGCTCCCTTGGACCTGATAGTGAGAGGTCCCATGTATCCTGATTGGGTGACCCATGCCTTATGTAAGTTCTCTGACAAATACCAACTCTGTCGGAAAACCCCAGACTACTGTAGAACCCATGGAGAGCATGTTGGTGGTAAACTATTGTTCCTTGCTCCTTTTGTTTACTTAATAATTTTTTTCTTTCTCGACAATTTCTGCTTGCTCGACAACTTTTGCTTGCTCGACAATTTTTTGCTAACTTTTCTTTCTTGTTTCTGCAGTACTTACTCCTGAACAGCAAGCGAACATGGTTTGTATTGTGAATACTAGCCAGCGGAGGAAAAGCGCCAGGGGCCATGGTGCTGCTAATGCTAGAGCGGGCAGGGAGAAGGAGGCAGAGAGAAATAAACTTTTACCCAAGGAGGGCTTGGGGATGGTCCCCCTCGAGGAGCTTGAGGCTTGCGACTCATCCGTGAACACGAGATTCCCCCAAGATCGGGCTTACAGAGGCCCGAAGTGGGTGAGCGGAGGAACACGGAACAGTCTCGATCTGAGGATCCTCTAGGCTAGAGGCCGGGAAGGCAACCTGTGGTCGATCTTGATGATGAAGAGGAAGAGGAGGACACCCGTCCTCTTAATACGAAGAAAAGGTCCAAGCCCAATCCTGGTCAGTACGACAGATAAGGGACGCCGTACGACAGCGCGACTTCGACCTCCGACCATCCCGAAATCTCGTGCTTAGAGCTAGTTCGTACTCAGCGTGGATAAAGCGAGCGACAATGTTCCTTTCAACAGCTTCTTGGAGTGGATAGCAAATCATCACGAGAGTATCCCGAGCTAGAGTTTGGGAAAGTGGTGGTGAGGCGAGCTGCTGATCAGGATCTGGTGAGCTGAAGCTTGCTTGACAAGGGGATGCTTTAGCTATTTGAGATGTTCAAAGCGGTCGGGGCTAATTACGAGGGTAATACTTTAAATTTGTTTATAATTATCGTTCTCCCTTTTTGCTTACGTATTTACCTTGACCAATTTTTTAAGTCGATCTGATCCTTGAGCTTTTTGGTTGTAGGCTATTGCCATGGTCGAACTGGCTACTAGCTATTGGAAGGCACAAAAAAGGAGCGAGAAGACCTGCTAAGAGCCATGCCCAGTCGAAAATGCGCAGAGCTAGAGAAGATGGAGGGGAACATGCTAGGGGCTGAAGGAAGAGCATTCCGAACTGGATGTTGCCTATGAGGTGATAAAGCTAGTCGAAGATGATGCCCAGTGAAGGCTTGAGGAGGAAGCTTTGGGCAAGTTTGGGGGAGGTCGAAAAGAACTTCTTTGGAGTCAAGGAATTTGGATAAGGAGGCGACGAAATTTGGAGCAGAGGCGACCCAGAGAAGATGCTTCATAGTAGAGATGAATTTTTGGCAAATGGCTGAATGAGGATAAATCGCTGCTGACTCGGGCCAAATGGAAAGAGGAGGCGTCTGGCGAGAGTTCTTGTAGAGGCTTATAAGGACGGTGGCGAGAATGTTTTATTAACGGTCGAGTCAAGCCTTTACTTTTTATGATGTTGGTCGACACGTATGGCTCGACGCATTACGGTTGACCTCTTTCCTCGGTCGATATCCTACTCGAACAATTGGCGAAAATGGGCCTCCACAAGAACAATATGACATGCGAAGCCGCCTGGGAGCGTCCCAGGTTCCGTATAATGACAATGATTTGGTGCCGTTGCCCGAGAGGATGTCGAGGTAGGTGAGCCACAGGTCGCTCCTCACGTTGTGACCCAGTGAACTTCGTACCATACTCGAAAGAGCTTTAGGGACGCCGAAGAGGCGGAAGCCTTTGCTTGATGACATCACAAAATATGCCCTTCTTGAGTCGGGAAAACTTAATCATCTCAATGAGGAGAGGGAACTTGAGCGAACCCGACTAATGTGAACGATCGAGGCGAGACGATCAGCCAGGTTAGAACTTTTCTTGAACATACATTTGGTTGTGTAATGAAACAAGC